>JAQPPZ010006006.1:0-79273 GCA_028583015.1 Wollemia nobilis
TGTACTTTACTTTCCTATATTTTATTTTCTACATTTTGTTTTCATGCAAGTTAGATTAGATTAGCATAAGACTTTAGTATATTGTACAATCTAGAGGTCAAGAAATGGTTATCCCTTCTACCCTTGTCTAAACATGGATTAAGAGCATAAAAGAATTATTAGAAGTAAGGACACTTGCTTGGTTGAACAGGTTCATATGTCTAAACAACATTACTTTTATATTGGCTTCATTAACCATACCCAACTTTCCTTTTTATGAAATACATTCTAGTTTGTATTTCTATCAAATATAGTTTTCAACTTCCTCAAATTGCTACATGTTCATAATCAACTCATTGATATTGCTTTTATTAGACATAAAATCTTACTTCTAAAATTTGAATTTTAACAAAATGAAACTGAACACCATAAATGGCTAAATATTTGTCATCCACAATTCGTGTCTATAAATATTTTGCTTCTAACAACCTATTAATCCCTTCATACCTATTTTTAGGGGTTTTATTCATGCCCCTAATATTCTAATATGTCATTTTCATCATCTATTTTTCATTTATGGGTTTAGCCTCACTTCTTGTTAATAATTATAATTTTTTCTATTATTTTTAAATACCAATATCCCTTTGAATTTCTTTTCCTCTTTGTTTTTTTTTCATATTGAGACTTATCATCCATAGGTTTATCTTACTATGAATGGTTCAAAATGTAAGAAATAGCCTCAACATAATTTTCTTCTTTATGTTAACCTAGACACCCTAAGTTATAGAAAACTTATCCATCACAAGTGCCTCCTTGTGCTTCCCTAAAAACCCTAAATTGTTATTTATTTCCTCCATCCTCAATTATTTGTCATGCTATTATTGGAACACCAAAGTGAAACGGATAACCTCGACGCTACTTTCATCTCTATTTTCAAGAGTGAATTTTATACTAGTTAACAAAAATAAAGCCAATTTACCAATATTAAGAATGACCTCTTTTATCGTCTATATGTAGACACCAAAATAGCACCAATCCGATTATGTGACTGCAAACACTGATCGCTTTGACAAACACAGCCCCCAGGGCAGCCCTTAGAGGTTAAACAGTGGTCTTAACCACTTTCATAGCAATTTTTTAATGTCAAGAAGCAATTTGGCACACTTGGACACTTTGCCCAATATTCGTCTCACCTAGGGACGAATTCAAAATAGAATCCGTCCCACCCCAGGACGAATTCTAAATCCATCCCTGGGTGGGACGAATTCTAAGCTTAACGGGCAAAAAGACAAATGGCGCCAAGTGGCAACCCATAACAGTCAGTTGATGACTCTTGCCTTGCATGCGTGTGTAGGTGGACAGAGGGGCCGTTAGAAGACTGTCACAAAAGGCATTTATCAAAGCCCAAGTCAACGGAGGACTCCCCTCCCTCATGGGAAGACAAGACTGCCACATGGCGCCTATGACCAACACATGGCATTTGTGCTTCCCTCCCAAAAGAGACCCCATGGGTCTATAAAAGGGGGGACTTTTCTCACCCAAGATATATAGGTTGAAGGAGTTTTCAAGCAACGAAGTGCTGTCGAGTTGAAGACCCACTTGCATCCCTTTTGGTTCACCTTCCCACATCCACCAATCTCTTTTGCAAGGGAGGTTGTTGGGTGGCTTTTGGAATCTTGAACCTGACCCAAATCCAACACATGGACACCTGAACCAACCAATTCACCGACCCCACCAATCCTAAGAGGTTTTGGGCCCATCCTTAGTGGATTGGCACCGGAATCAAGTGCCAACGGTGGGAGGCCCACTTGGGCACCCCCGCACTTTCTGAGTTTTAAAGCATTCTAGATTACTTTTTTAGGTTGCATTTTGTGTTATCATGTTTGGTTAACTCACAGCTGCAATTTCGTAACTTTTGGTCAGATTCTAGTATGTTTTGTGTCGCTTTGTTGTTTCACTGACTTGCAGGTGGCGAGATCAATTTCCTGAGGGTAGAGGCAAAATTGGGAGAATCCGACCATCTGGGTCATCCCAAAATGGCCCCAATTACATAACCCCCTTGTTTGCAGGCATTTTGCAGGTCTCGGGAATCGACATTGGAGCAGCAGCAGGTCGGCTTCTTCAACACAAAAGAATTCGTCCCACCCAGGGACGAATTGCAGTCAGAGATCGTCCCACCCAGGGACGAATTCTAGAATTCGTCCCACCCAGGGATGAATTACAGTAAGAAATCGTCCCACCCAGGGACGAATTCCAGTTGAAGGTAGATTGGCCAGCTGTCTCAGTGGCAATGGCCTTCTGGTAACATTTTATGTCTTCTGTCAAGTTTTCAGGCTGTTTAGAATCATTTTGTTTACTGTTTTAGATAAATGTTTGCATGCATCTTTTGATGATTTTAGAAGAACAAACACTTTTCACTTGCAGCAGGTGCTACTGACATCTTAGTTGTTTCTTTGTTCGCAGGAGGAGCAGCAGAGGTAAGGACTCATCAGCGTAAGCGACGGCATCGTCTTGGCCCGTCCATTCAAACGTGGGCATGCAGAAAGAGGAAGACTAAGTCACATATTGTAACCAATATGAATTTAACGCTACTTGCCCCCAAAAAGGGAGGAGACATCTATGTAACCGATGATAAGATATTTGAATAAAGAGGGCTATGATTTCTTTACATATTTTCTTTCATTTCCAAATTGTCTCTTTCCTTTGTTTTGGTGCATAAGGTTAAAGCGTTACATTTCGTCTTACGTTGCATAATTAGTGTTTCCTTTGCCCGAAATCTCGTGCTTTCAGTGGCGATCACGGTGGGACCCTGTTCCTTGGTTTTTAAAATCATAGAAACTGATTAAATTTTTGTGTTTTGTGCTTGACAGGTACATTTTTTGTTGCAGACTGCTATTCGTCTCTGGCAGGGACGAATTCTGTTCTGCAATTCGTCTGACCCTGGGACGAATTCAAATTCGTCTCTGGGAGGGACGAATTCTGTTCTGCAATTCGTCTCCCAGAGGGACGAATTCCTGCCTGCGAATTTTTAGAGCAGAAATTCAGAAGCAACTAGAGCAGGCAGAGAAGAGGTAGGGATTTTTATAATCTCTGTTAAAATTTCTGTTTTGTTTCTGTTTCTTTGACTATTTTCATTTTTATCCTGCATTACTTAGGGAAAATCATTCATGCTTGTTTCAATTTTTGCTAAATAAAATGAATCTCACACACTCCACACAACAATTTTAAACCAAGGAGCTGGTCGTAAGACCCCAGCCCTTGATCAAGACCATTGGTGGATTTCATCACCACCTTGGCTTGATTTGCATCCATTTCCCGATTGTCAACTGTTGTTAGGCGTAAATCCTGACGAAGACAAACCGAGTGTCGCTGGGGTGATTCCCATGCGCGCGAGGATAAGTTTTCTATGGTAGGTGCCATTAACAGGACAATCCCCCTTCCGTACCGCCTACGTACCACGTACCTTCTGCTCTCACGTACCTATAGTCTCCCTCTCGTAAGGGCGGGTATATAGAGAGGTTGGTATATCGACCTGGTTGGTATATTGAAGGGGCTACCGTTTTGGGAGTTATATGAGCTATCATAATGCATTTAAACGATCTTCAAAACCTACAAAAACAAAACAAAACACCAAAATGCACTAAACCAGTTTAGGGCACACCAATAATCCTTAAAAGAGATAATCACGGTTTGCGTATGCGTGTGTTCATTTCTGCTTAGTGTAGACAAAAAAAAAATCATCATAAACAAAAGATAAAAATCTACGCATTTTGTCATTTTCTCCAAAAAGCTCCAAGGATTCCCGTAATCGCTTGGTCACTCCAAAATGCCCCAAAGGTGTCCATGAACCCTTTGGTCAACCCAAAATCACCCCAAATGTGCCCATAAGTGATGCAGGACCATCCAACAAAAAATGGGAAATCTTGTATTTTTCTCTAAATTTTAGTGCATCTTGTCGGGGCCATAACTTCTCAACCGTAGCTCCGTTTGACACGAAATTTTACAGGGAGTTGGTTTTCGGGGCCAAATTCCATAATATAGTGCCCCAAAATTAGGTTTTAAAATTGCGTGCCCAATTTTATGCACTTTTTGAGCTGTTCGGATGTCAATATCTCCTAATGTATTTAGAGCTAGAACTTGAAACTTCATTCTTGTCTTATCTACTATAAGAGGGATGCGCACACCAATTTTGGGCCCCATATGACTCATTTAAATTTTTAGGGTTTTTAGGGAGACATCGTCATGGTGCTCACCCATAGCCAAGCCCAATCACGGGTGGATGCTATGGGGAATATCCAAGGAAGAACAAGTCATCTCCATTACAATCCCAAGGATTTGGTCATACCACCTTGGTGACCTAACACACAAGGCAGTCCCCTCCACACCTTAAAGGAAAGGGACTATAGGGGCACCTCTTCTAAGGGCACTCCTGTTCAGCAAAGCACTCAGCACATACCCTTCCATGAGGGGTACAGTCATAGGAGAGATCCCTTAGATGCTCGCTATGATCGGTCACTACGTGATGAAGCGCTAGGTCAACATAGGGTTCGACGGGAGGAACCAATTGATTACACTATCCTTCCTTCACCCCCTCTAGTGTTCAGGACTACAAGGACAAATCCAGAGCACAAGGCACCTCAGGCGGGGCAAACTAACTCCATCCATCCCTTTTTCACTTATGAAAGAGAGTAAGAGCAAGATCCCTACCTTCCTTGAGAGCAATATATAGTGCGGGAGCAATATGCCTCTGCACCTGCTATCTATCAGGACCACTCACTGAGGCCAAAGCCGCGAGGGAATGCCGCTACCCCAAACAAAGGGAGGTCACCTATAGAGATATTGGATCACTACGATCAAAAATATCTAGGAGAGGCATCTAGGCCTTCTAGACATGAGGTGACAGGACCAACCATCTTAGAATATGTCAAGCACGTCGCACACCAAATGCAATTCACGCAACTTGAGCTAGAGCGACTAGAGCGACTATATTTAGAGGAACTGTACTATATTAACAAAGAGCACCTTCAGCGCCAGGAGGATGAGTTTTTCCAACACACTATGCAGGAGAGCCAACATGAAAGGGAGTACGAGGAAAATCATCGCATTCCTCGAGGACAACAAACAGTGCGGACTCAAGTACATGCCACCTACATCGACAGAGGGAAGCGACCCATTGAAATTTTAGATCATCAAGATCGAGGCCAACACATAAGAGAAACATTCGAGCCTCCTGAGCAAAATAGGGTAGACCGAACTGACCCGATAGTCGCCAGACATACCACCCATCAAGCCCAAATCATGCGACTTGAACAAAGTCATCAGGAGATAGAGTATCGACACCGCTTGGATAGAGAGCGCATGCAATGCAAAGCGGATGAGTTACGCATAGAGCAAGGTCGTCAAAAGTTAGAAGACTTATACATGCAGCGCAAAGTAGTAAAGTTGTGCTATAAACTACTTGAGAAGACTCCAACCCCTCACACACATAAGACAAAACATTATGAGAGGCACAACCCTCGGGTGCAAGATGAGCCTCTGCGACCTTATCAAGCATCGCCTTCGATGCCTCCCAGACATGAGCGGGAGGCTGATCCTATAACCAATGATGGGCGCCTTCCTCAGGAACCCACTCAGGTTCATGGGCCACCCTTAGAAATTCATCAAGAAGCCTCTAAGGAATCAGAGCGAGAAGAACTGCCCTACCAAGGCATGGGGGTGCCATCCGGCCACCCCTCCATAAGCCCCAAGTTCCTCAACAAGAACCAATCAAAGAGGAGGAGCTCAAATCCCCCGATATATGCAAAGTGCTAGAGCACTTAGAGTTGGTAGAGACCAAGATTTTGGAGCTCCCAAGGCCCAACTTACATGAAGCTCCTTTCAAAGAGGATCAACCTTTAACCATAGGGCTACCTGATGATGCAGTCCTCCATGTCTCAGAATCTCTATATTTTGATGAGCTGTACTCACTAGTTGAAAGTAAAGATGAAACAAACATAGCCCACAGCAATCACATGCAACAGCATCGACATCCCATAAAATTTGAGGAAGCATGTCAACAGATAAACATAATACTAGGGCATGAGTGGTGCGTTAACCCACCACAGTGGGACCAAGCATTACATCCGCCACTTTGAGCACACAGAGAGCAACTTCCACCAAGAGACATCATAGCAACATCAGTGCCGCGGGCGGACCCTATCCTCATCTCCGTGCATAGGGCCGATCCATTCATGCCCATACCTCTAGAGCCAGATTCGAAGTGCAAATACCATCAAGCTGGGGGTACCTCTATCCCCTGAAGAACCATAATCCAAACCAAAAAGCTCCAAGGATTATCGCAATCACTTGGTCAAAACCAAAAAGCTCCAAGGATTATCGCAATCTCTTGGTCACTCCAAAAGCTCCAAGGATTATCACAATCCCTTGGTCATCCAAAAAGCTCCAAGGATTATCGAAATCTCTTGTTCACCCAAAAAGCTCCAAGGATTATCACAATCTCTTGGTCACCAAAAAGCTCCAAGGATTATCGCAATCTCTTGGTCACCCAAAAAGCTCCAAGGATGATCGCAATCTCTTGGTCACCCAAAAAGCTCCAAGGATTATCACAATATCTTGGTCAATACAAAAAGCTCCAAGGATTATCGCAATCTCTTTGTCAACCCAAAAAGCTCCAAGGATTATCGCAATCTCTTGGTCACCCAAAAAGCTCCAAGGATTATCGCAATCTCTTGGTCACCCAAAAAGCTCCAAGGATTATCGCAATCTCTTGGTCAACCCAAAAATCTCCAAGGATTATCACAATCTCTTGGTCACCGCAAAAGCTCCAAGGATTATTGCAATCACTTGGTCAAACCCAAAAATCTCCAACGATTATCGCAATCGCTTGGTAAAAAAAAATCAAGAAATTCAAAAAAACAAAACAACAAAAATCATCAAAAACAACAAATATTTACATCTCAATTCTAGGCATACTCAAATTCATCAAAAAATTCATATTCTCGCACCTCATCTTCACCTTCACCAAAAACAATCCATCAAAATTACAAAAATACATAGCTGCATTAAGCATTGCATCCATACATTGCATATTTGTAGTCATACAGGTCAAAGGCACCATAAGCTGCAATAGCTCTGATAGTCCATCTTGTTTCGCATTGTCTCATGTTACAAAAACAACAAAAACACCAAGCATAACTTTTACCACACTACGATCGAGTGGTCTGGGAATGTACCAAGAGTTTCAGTAATTCAGTCATCATTTTCATCTTTAGCCATGTAGTGTATCAAATCGAACAGATTTTACGAAGGTAGAGTCATACTTGAAATACACCTTGTTACGTAACATCCCAACACAAATTAAAACACTAAAAATTCCCAAGTTGTGTGAACGAAAGATGAAACCTGCGTAGTAATCCAGGTCACCACAAGCGAAACGGTCATCTTGCTCATCCCCCTGTGCGAATGACCCCAAGAATGCTGAGAGTTGGCAAAAGGACAAGCATCCTCCCTACCCAATTCCCTAAAAACCCCTAGTTCTCGATAGTTGCAAAACATCAAAAATTTGCAAAATGTCAAAAATCAAATACTTGACATCTTACAGTGCAAAAATCAAAGGGCACAAACGATAGTGATTTTCATCACTCCATATCCCCAATCCCTTGCTCAAAAGAAAAACAAATCAAAATAAACAATGATCTTATCACTACAAACGAGCAAGTATCCCAATACAATTGAAGAAAAGAAGGGAGTGGAACTTGAATCCCTGGAACTCTCAACATTCTAAAAGGTCATAAGGCAAGCTTTAGTACCAATTTGGTTGATAGCCTATCGGTAACAGAAGTAAAACTCCCACATGATGATATATCTGTCACATTAACTTGCGTACAGATCAATGTTTGCATGTGGATGAGCTAGCTTATGGCATCCTGGATTACACCGTAGATTAATCTTAGTACATACAACAAAGGAATTCATGGAGCTAATTAGGTGATCCTCAATACGAGTTCGGTTGAAAGCCCATCCGGCATCGGGCGGTATCCTAACAAATGCCACTAAATGAACTCAATTGCACACACAGGGATGTGAAAAATAACTGGGTCAAAAACAAGTCCGATTCATACCTTGTTCAAAAGTCTTGTAAGACAAAGTACAGTCTTGGCTAGTGAGTTAAAACCGTCTGAGTCTCAGAAAACCTTAGCTACATTTCTAAGCCAACTGCGCTACTTTTCATCTTGGCAATACCATCAGAAAATACAAAAAAAAAAAAACCACATGAAAAACATACAAGAGCCATACATTACAACAATCGCCTAAAAACAAAATAACATAGTTCTAAACAGTCCTTGGTGCCTAACCAAACATCACAAACCCCATTCATCCATTTCATATCTGCATATCACATATAAATCAAAATCATTTGCATTCATCATAGCATATGCATCCATCAAAATAAATCAACATGCATACATCCATATTCATCAACCATCATGCACAAGATCAAAGAAAAACAAAAACAAAAAAAACAACAAAAACAACAAAAAATGCAACACAAAACCAACAATAAACATTGCCAGACACAAGTGCTCTTGCACTTAACCTCTTGGCATAGCAAAATTTATGTCGGGGTTTACATTGTCACTATCCTACTCCCGAAGAAGGCTACCATAGCCGGACCGCTCCACGGGAGGTCGGATTTTCGCCAATTTTAATCCCCAATGGCGTCACAAAAACAACAAAAACATCACAAAAATGCAACACAAAAACATAGCAATAAACATTGCCAGACACAAGTGCTCTTGCACTTAACCTCTTGGCATAGAAAAACTGATGTCAGGGTCTACATTGTCGCTATCCTACTCCCTAAGAAGGCTACCATAGCCGGACCGCTCCATAGGAAGACGGATTTTTGACAATTTCATCCCCAAAGGACGTCACAAAAGGGTCAAAGCCCACTCAAAAACAACAAGAAAATCAAAACAACACAAAAAGCAATAAACATTGCCAGACACAAGTGCTCTTGCACTTAAACTCTTGGCATGGCAAATCGACATCAGGGTCACAAATTATCACTATCCTACTCCCTAAGAAGGCTACCATAGTCGGACCGCTCCACGAGAGACGGATTTTCGAAAATTTAATCCCCAAATGGTGTCACAAAAAAAAAAAAACAACAAAAACAACAAAACAAGCAACATAAAAAAAAAGCAATAAGCATTGCCGGACACAAGTGCTCTTGCACTTAACCTCTTGGAAAAGAAAATCGATGTCGAGGTCCAAATTATCGCTCTCCTACTTCCCCAAGAAGGCTAACATAGCCGGACCGCTCCACGGGAAGTTAGGTTTTCGATGATTTCACCTCATTACGACATCACCAAAAGGGTTAACACCCACCAAAAATAGGTCCAAATGTTGGAAAAATTGCACACGCTTAACGGTAAACCCTTTAAAGGCACCCTTGCACAAGTCATCTTGGGTCAAGCGACTCGTCGCTTCTCTCACGAAGGTCATTCCCTCATCGATTCGTCGCTTGAGGGGGTAGTCACACTTAGTTACCAACCAACAATCACACACCCAATTAAGGAAAATGACATGCATTCAAAGAATCATTGACAAAGACAATCACGCTCTTGCTTGGGGCAGTAAACAAGCAACAATCAAATCAATCAAACACTTGGCATTTCGTGAATCATGAACACAAGGTTCCCCCTGAGGATAAAAACGCCCTTTGCCTGTTCATGACTGATCAATGTCTAAGTTCAAGTCACACCTCAACAAAACAGGTTAATACTTGAAATAAAATTCCTTAGCTCGTCAGAAGCAAGGATTCAAGAATGCATGCCCTTTCCATACTTGGGGCATCAAAAGTTGGTTAGGTTACCAAGAAACCCTAATCATTAGTGCTTTGGTTATCTATTTTTGCTCAGCACTGCGTCACCCGCAGCGCTTCCCAATAAGGGGCATCTGTAGACACCAAAATAGCACCAATCCGATTATGTGACTGCAAACACTGATCGCTTTGACAAACACAGCCCCCAGGGCAGCCCTCAGAGGTTAAACAGTGATCTTAACCACTTTCATAGCAATTTTGTAAGGTCAAGAAGCAATTTGGCACACTTGGACACTTTGCCCAGTATTCGTCTAACCCAGGGACGAATTCAAAATAGAATCCGTCCCACCCCAGGACGAATTCTGAATCCGTCCCTGGGTGGGACGAATTCTAAGCTTAACGGGCAAAAAGACAAATTGCGCCAAGTGGCAACCCAGAACAGTCAGTTGATGACTCCTGCCTTGCATGCGTGTGTAGGTGGACAGAGGGGCCGTTAGAAGACCGTCACAAAAGGCATTTATCAAAGACCAAGTCAACGGAGGACTCCCCTCCCTCATGGGAAGACAAGAGTGCCACATGGCGCCTATGACCAACACATGGCATTTGTGCTTCCCTCCCAAAAGAGACCCCATGGGTCTATAAAAGGGGGGACTTTTCTCACCCAAGATATACAGGTTGAAGGAGTTTTCAAGCAACGAAGTGCTGCCGAGTTGAAGACCCACTTGCATCCCTTTTGGTTCACCTTCCCACATCCACCAATCTCTTTTGCAAGGGAGGTTGTTGGGTGGCTTTTGGAAGCTTGAACCTGACCCAAATCCAACACATGGACACTTGAACCAACCAATTCGCCGACCCCCCAATCCTAAGAGGTTTTGGGCCCATCCCTAGTGGATTGGCATCGGAATCAAGTGCCAACGGTGGGAGGCCCACTTGGGCACCCCCGCACTTTCTGAGTTTTAAAGCATTCTAGATTACTTTTTCAGGTTGCACTTTGTGTTATCATGTTTGGTTAACTCACAGCTGCAATTTCGTAACTTTTGGTCAGATTCTAGTATGTTTTGTGTCGCTTTGTTGTTTCACTGACTTGTAGGTGGCGAGATCAATTTCCCGAGGGTAGAGGCCAAATTGGGAGAATCCGACCATCTGGGTCGTCCCAAAATGGCCCCAATTACATAACCCCCTTGTTTGCAGGCATTTTGCAGGTCTCAGGAATCGACATTGGAGCAGCAGAGTCGAGCAGGTCGGCTTCTTTAACACAGAAGAATTCATCCCACCCAGGGACGAATTGCAGTCAGAGATCGTCCCACCCAGGGACGAATTCCAGAATTCATCCCACCCAGGGACGAATTGCAGTAAGAAATCGTCCCACCCAGGGACGAATTCCAGTTGAAGGTAGATTGGCCAGCTGTCTCAGTGGCAATGGCCTTCTGGTAACATTTTCTGTCTTCTGTCAAGTTTTCAGGCTGTTTAGAATCATTTTGTTTACTGTTTTAGATAAATGTTTGCATGCATCTTTTGATGATTTTAGAAGAACGAACACTTTTCACTTGCAGCAGGTGCTACTGACATCTTGGTTGTTTCTTTGTTCGCAGGAGGAGCAGCAGAGGTAAGGACTCATCAGCGTAAGCGGCGGCATCGTCTTGGCCCGTCCATTCAAACGTGGGCACGCGAAAAGAGGAAGACTAAGTCACATATTGTAACCAATATGAATTTAACGCTCCTAGCCCCAAAAAAGGGAGGAGACGTCTATGTAACCGAGGATAAGATATTTGAATAAAGAGGGCTATGATTTCTTTACATCTTTTCTTTCCTTTCCAAATTGTCTCTTTCCTTTGTTTTGGTGCATAAGGTTAAAGCGTTACATTTCGTCTTAGTTTGCATAATTAGTGTTTCCTTTGCCCGGAATCTCGTGCTTTCACTATATTTTAAAATACTTTCTTCCACATATTTATTTGAACCTTTAACTTTTTTTGCTCAAGAACTTCCATATTGTACTTTTCATCCCTTGTATCCTTCATTGTTTCTCATAATGAATTGTTTGAGTGAATTATGATGTCCATTGTCATATGATGTTGTAGATAGGATTTCCTTACCTCTTCTATTCGAGTGGAATTGCCTTAATCTAATACAACTTATGTTATAGTGTGAATTCCTTGTTTCATCTTAAAGTTGATCTCATGACATTTTTTTGTTTCTTTCTTTACATCTTTTACTTGGAAGTCTCTTGCCATGTGTCTAGTCTCATAACAATTGGGACCTCAAAATATAATATTTTCATAATCTAATTTTTAGTATCATTGCCTTGATTCATATGTAATATCAATGGATTATGGTAAATATTTTGAATATCTATAGAAACATTTAATTAGGTATATATGATGCAGGAGCATCCAGTGGTGTAAGAGTGATCTTGCATCATCCAAATTTGTATATGTTTTATTATGTTCTAAAGTTTGTTTAGTTGTTTTAGGGGATGGAGAAATAGACCTAATGGTGAAATAATCACCCTAATATCCTGAGAATATTGCGAGATATGTAAGTTTTATGGTAAAAACCCTACCAAAATGGAGAAAATCCTACCACTAAAAATTACAAGTGAAATTTGAAGGCCTTAGATGCCTCGTAGAGGGGTGAAAATTAGGCATAATATCCCTTAGAACATTATGCCGTTGTGGGTATTCTCGAGATCTCTTCAAAAACATGCACTAATAGTCAATCCGAGCAACGATCAAGGAGTTATGACCCCGGGAACATTTGCCTCCAAAATTCATGTTTCAAATGAATAGTTTTAGGCAGGAAAAGGGGAAACTGGGTATTATAGGCCAATTTCAAAATTGTAAAAGGGGTCTGCTATGTATCCTCATTTTGATGAAAAATTAATAGAAAATCTCCGGCATTTTTTTGGCAAATTTTCCATTTAGGAAGGTTGTTTGTGTTATGTTAATTACAGTTCTGCTTCAATATATATCACACTTTTGGTCCTTAGTAGTCAATCACTCCATACTGAATTCTCCAAGGGTGTTTCTAATATTCATTAACACATAATTATTGATAAATTGATAATGGAAGTCCAAAAATCCTAACCCACACTAGAGGTTTTTTTGGATTTTTTTCATGAAAATAAATACACTCCATGGTCCTAAATAAAGGGTATCTCTTTCTCTAAACAATGGTCCACCAAGTGTTATTTGATCAATGGTTTTTAAACTAGGGAAGATAATGAGAAAAAACAAGGGATTTCAAATATGCCTTTTCTTCCAAGCTTCCCAATGAGTCTCACGTCTACGTCGCACACCCCCTTGACATGCAAAAATGATTACTTATTGAAAGCACGAGATTTCGGGAAAAGGAAACACTAATTGCAATATAACCAAAACCAAATGCGCTTAAGTCCTAGAAACATAAAGTGCATAAAATGGAAAAGAAACGCATTGGAAGAGACACAAGCAAATGGAGAAAACACAACCCTTTCATTAATATCCCTTGATCTCTGTTACAATGACGTCTCCTCCCTTTTCAGGGGCTAGGACCGTTAAAAGAATTTGATTACAATCACTTAATGTTCCTCTTTCCGCGTGCCCATGATTGCAATGGGCAGGCCAAGATGATGCCGCCACTGATGTCGATGAGTTATTAACCTCTGTTGCTTCTCCTGCGAACAAAGAAACAACCAAGATGTCAGTAGCACCTGCTGCAAATGAAAGGTGTTTGTTCTTTAAAATTAACGAAATATGCATGTAAACATCTGCCTAAAACAGTAAGTACAGTGAGTCCAAATGGCTTGAAAACTTGACAGAAGACAAAAAATGTTACCAGAAGGCCATTGCCACTAAGACAGCTAGCCAATCTACCTTCAACTGGAATTCGTCCCTGGGCAGGATGAATTATGACTGCAATTCGTCCCTGGGTGGGACGAATTCTTTTGTGTTGAAGAAGCCGACCTGCTGTTGCTCCAATGTCGATTCCCGAGACCTGCAAAACACCTACAAACAAGGGGGTTATGTAATTGGGGCCATTTTGGGATGACCCATATGGTCGGATTCTCCCAATTTGGCCTCTACCCTCGGGAATTTGATATCGCCTCCTACAAGTTAGTGAAACTACAAAACGACACAAAACATACTAGAATCTGATCAAAGGTTACGAAATTGCAGCTATGAATTCACCAAAGAGAAAACACAATATGCAGCATGAGAAAATAAACTAGAATGCTTCTAAAATAAAACTTAAGAAAGGTGTGGGGATGCCCAAGTGGGCCTCCCACCGTTGGCACTTGATTCCAGCGCCAATCCACTAGGGATGGGCCCAAAACCTCTTAGGATTGGGGGGGTCGGCGAGTTGGTTGATTCAGGTGTCCATGTGTTGGATTTAGGTCCGATTCAAGCTTCCAAAAGCCACCCAACAACCTCCCTTGCAAAAGAGATTGGTGGATGTGGGAAGGTGAACCAAAAGGGATGCAAGTGGGTCTTCAACTCGGCAGCACTTCATTGCTTGAAAACTCCTTTAACCTGTCTCCCTTGGGTGAGAAAAGTCCCACCTTTTATAGACCCAAGGGGTCTCTTTTGGGAGGGAAGCACAAATGCCATGTGTTTGTCATAGGCGCCATGTGGCAGTCTTGTCTTCCCATGAGGGAGGGGAGTCCTCCGTTGACTTGGGCTTTGATAAATGCCTTTTGTGACAGTCTTCTAACGGCCCCTCTATCCACCTACACACGTGTGCGAGGTAGGAGTCATCAACTGACTGTTCTGGGCTGCCACTTGGCACCATTTGTATTTTTGCCTGTTAAGCTTAGAATTCGTCCCACCCAGGGAAAGATTTAGAATTCGTCCTGGGGTGGGACGGATTCTATTTTGAATTCATCCCTGGGTGAGACGAATACTGGGCAAAGTGTCTAAGTGTGCCAAATTGCTTCTTGACCTTACAAAATTACTATGAAAGTGGTTAAGACCACTGTTTAACCTCTGAGGGCTGCCCTGGGGGCTGTGTTTGTCAAAGCGATCAGTGTTTGCAGTCACATAATCGGATTGGTGCTGTTTTAGTGTCTACAGATGCCACTTTTTGGGAAGCGCTGCGGGTGACGCAGTGCTGAGCAAAAATAGATAACCAAAGCACTAATGATTAGGGTTTCTTGGTAACCTAACCAACTTTTGATGCCCCAAGTATGGAAAGGGCATGCATTCTTGAATCCTTGCTTCTGACGAGCTAAGGAATTTGATTTCAAGTATTAACCTGTTTTGGTGAGGTGTGACTTGAACTTAGACATTGATCAGTCATGAATAGGCGAAGGGCGTTTTATCCTCAGGGGGAACCTTGTGTTCATGATTCACGAAATGCCAAGTGTTTGATTGATTTGATTGTTGCTTGTTTACTTCCCCAAGCAGGAGCGTGATTGTCTTTGTCAATTATTCTTTGAATGCATGTCGTTTTCCTTAATTGGGTGTGTGATTGTTGATTGAAGACTATGTGTGACTACCCCCTCAAGCGACGAATCGATGAGGGAATGACCTTCGTGAGAGAAGCGACAAGTCGCTTGACCCAAGATGACTTGTGCAGGGGTGCGTTTAGAGGGTTTACCATTAAGCATGTGCAATTTTTCCAACATTTGGACCTATTTTTGGTGGGTGTTAACCCTTTTGGTGATGCCGTAATGAGGTGAAATCATTGAAAATCTAACTTCCCGTGGAGCGGTCCGGCTATTATAGCCTTCTTGGGAAAGTAGGAGAGCGATAATTTGAACCCCGACATCGATTTTCTTTGCCCAGAGGTTAAGTGCAAGAGCACTTGTGTCCGGAAATGCTTATTGTTGTTTGTTTGTGTTGCATTTTTTATTGTTTTTTGATGTTTTTGATGGTTTGTTGTTTTATTGTTTTTGAGTGGGTTTTGACTCTTTTTGGGATGTCGTTTGGGGGTGAAATTGTCGAAAATCCGTCTTCCCATGGAGCGGTCCGGCTATGGTAGCCTTCTTAGGGAGTAGGATAGCGACAATGTAGACCCTGACATCAGTTTTTCTATGCAAAGAGGTTAAGTGCAAGAGCACTTGTGTCTGGCAATGTTTATTGTTTTTTGTTTGTGTTGCATTTTTGTTTTTTTTTGAATGGGTTTTGACCCTTTTGGTGATGTTGTTTGGGGATTAGATTGTCGAAAATCTTTCCTCCCGTGGAGCGGTCCGGCTATGGTAGCCTTCTTCGGGAGTAGGATAGTGACAATGTAAACCCCGACATCAATTTTGCTATGCCAAGAGGTTAAGTGCAAGAGCACTTGTGTCTGGCAATGTTTATTACTGTTTTTGTTGTTTTGATTTTCTTGTTGTTTTTGAGTGGGCTTTGACCCTTTTGTGACGTCATTTGGGGATGAAATTGTCGAAAATCCGTCTTCCCGTGGAGCGGTCCGGCTAAGATAGCCTTCTTAGGGAGTAGGATAGTGACAATGTAAACCCTGACATCAATTTTTCTATGCTAAGAGGTTAAGTGCAAGAGCACTTGTGTCTGCCAATGTTTATTGCTATGTTTTTGTGTTGCATTTTTGTGATGTTTTTGTTGTTTTGATTTTCTTTGATCTTGTGCATGATGGTTGATGAATATGGATGTATGCATGTTGATTTATTTTGATGGATGCATATGCTATGATGAATGCAAATGGTTTTGATTTATATGTGATATGCAGATATGAAATGGATGAATGAGGTTTGTGATGTTTGGCTATGGCACCAAGGACTGTTTAGAACTCTGTTATTTTGTTTTTGGGCGATTGCTGTAATGTATGGCTCTTGTATGTTTTTCATGTGGTTTTTTTTTTTTTTTTTTGTATTTTTTGATGGTATTGCCAAGATGAAACGTAGCGCAGTTGGCTTAGAAATGTAGCTATGGTTTTCTGAGACTCAGACGGTTTTAACTCACTAGCCAAGACTATACTTTGTCTTACAAGACTTTTGAACAAGGTATGAGTCAGACTTGTTTTTAACCAAGGTATTTCACATCCCTATGTGTGCAATTGAGTTCGTTATTGTTGTATTTATCAGGATACCACCAGTGTTAGATGGGCTTTCAACCGAACCTGTATTGAGGATCACCTAATTAGCTCCACTAACTCCTTTGTTGTATTTCGTTAGATTAATCGGCCAAGCTATCCAGGATACCATAAGCTAGCTCGTCCACATGCAAACATTGATCTGTACGCAAGTTAATGTGACAGATATATCGTCATGCGAGAGGTTTACCGCCAGTTATCGATAGGCTATCAACCAAACTGATACTGAGGCTTGCCTTATGACCTTTTAGAATGCTAAGAGTTCCAGGGATTCAAGTTCGACTCCCTTCTTTTATTCAATTGTATTGGGATACTTGCTCGTTTGTAGTGATAAGATCACTATTTATTTTGATTTGTTTTTTTTTTTGAGCAAGGGATTGGAAATATGGAGTGACAAAAATCATTTTTGCTTTGTGCATTTGATGTGTGCACTGTCAAATTTTGATGTTTTGATGTTTTGCAAATTTTTGATGTTTTGCAACTATTGTGAATTAGGGATTCTTTGGGAATTGGGTAGGGAGGATGCTTGTCCTTTTTCCAACTCTCAGCATTCTTTGGGTCATTCGCACAGGGGGATGAGCAAGATAACCATTTCGCTTATGGTGAACTGGATTACTATGCAGGTTTCATCTTTCGTTCACACAACTCTAGAATTGTTTTATGTGTTTTACTTTGTGTTGGGATGTTACGTAACAAGGTGTATTTCAAGTATGACTCTACCTTCATAAAATCTATCTGACTTGATACATTACATGGCTAAAGAGCAAAATGATGACTGAATCACGAAAGCTTTTGATACATTAAAAGACCACTGACTGTAGTGTGGTAAAAAGCAATGCATGGTGTTTTTATTGTTTTTGTAAAATGGAACAGTGTGGAAGAAGATGGTCTATCAGAGCAATTTCAGCCTATGGTGCCTTTGACCTATACGACCACAAATATGCAATGTATGGATGCAATGCTAATGCAGCTACATATTTTTATATTTTTTATGGATTGATTTTTGTGAATATGAATATGAGGTGTGAGAAGAGATTTCCATTGATGAATTTGATTATGCCTAGAAATGAGATGCAAATTTTTGTTGTTTTTGATTGTTTTTTATTTTTGACCAAGTGGTTGTGGACATCATTGGAGCCTTTTGGTGACCAAGTGATTGCGATAATCCTTGGAGCTTTTTGGGTGACCAAGTGATTGCGATAATCCTTGGAGATTTTGGAGTGACCAAGTGATTGCGATAATCCTTGGAGCTTTTGGGTTTTGACCAAGTGATTGCGATAATCCTTGGAGATTTTTGGTTTGACCAAGTGATTGCGATAATCCTTGGAGCTTTTGGGTTTTGACCAAGTGATTGCAAAAATCCTTGGAGCTTTTTGGGTGACCAAGAATTTGTGATAATCCTTGGAGATTTTTGGGTGACCAAGAGATTGCGATAATCCTTGGAGCTTTTTTGGTGACCAAGTGATTGCGATAATCCTTGGAGCTTTTTGGGGTGACCAAGTGATTGCGATAATCCTTGGAGCTTTTTGGGGTGACCAAGTGATTGCGATAATCCTTGGAGCTTTTTGGGGTGACCAAGTGATTACGATAATCCTTGGAGCTTTTTGGGTTTGGACTATGGCTCTTCAGGGGATAGTGTACCCCCAGCTTGATGGTCTTTGCACTTTGGATCTGGCTCTAGAGGTATGGGCATGAATGGATCGGCCCTATGCACGGAGATGAGGACAGGGTCCACCCGCGGCACTGATGTTGCTATGATGTCTCTTGGTGGAAGTTGCTCTCTATGTGCCCAAAGTTGTGGATGTAATGCTCGGTCCCACTACGGTGGGTTAACATGCCACTCATGCCCTAGTATTATGTTTATCTGTTGACATGCTTCCTCAAATTTTATGGGATGCCGATGTTGTCGCATGTGATTGCTATGGGCTATCTCTGTTTCATCTTTACTTTCAACTAGTGAGTACAGCTCATCAGAATCTAGAGATTCTGAGACATGGAGGACTGCATCATCAGGTAGCCCTATGGTTAAAGGTTGATCCTCTTTGAAAGGAGCTTCATGTAAGTTGGGCCTTGGGAGCTCCAAAATCTTGGTCTCTACCAACTCTAAGTGCTCTAGCACTTTGCATATATCGGGGGATTTGAGCCCCTCCTCTTTGGTTGGTTCTTGTTGAGGAACTTGGGGCTTATGGAGGGGTGGCCAGATGGCACCCCCATGCCTTGGTGGGGTTTTTCATCTCGCTCTTCTTCTTGCTTTGATTTCTTAGAGGCTTCTTGATGAATTTCTAATGGTGGCCCATAGACCTGAGTGGGTTCTTGAGGAAGGCACCCATCATTGGTTATAGGAGCGGTCTCCTGCTCATTTCTAGGAGTCGTCGGGGGTGGTTCTTCAGGAATCGGGGGAGTAGCCTCCCGCTCCTGTCTAGGAGGTGTTGGGGGTAGCGTTTGATGGGGTCGCGATGACCTTTCTTGCCCCCATGGGTTGTGCCACTCAAAATATTTTGTCTTATGTGTGTGAGGGGTTGGAGTCTTCTCAGGTAGTTTATAGCACAACTCATCCGTTTCACGTTGCATGCGCTCTCTATCCAAGCGGTGTCGATACTCTATCTCCTGATGACTTTGTTTAAGCCGCATGATTTGGGCTTGACGGGCGGTATATCTGGCGACAACCGGGTCAATTTGGTCTACCCTATTTTGCTCAGGAGGTTTGAATGTTTCTCCTATGTGTTTGCCTCGATTTTGATGATCTAAAATTTCAATGGGTTGCTTTCCTCTATCGAGGTATGCGGCATGTACTTGAGGCTCTGGTCTTGATGGATGACTATTATATCTAGCAGGCGCAGAAACACAAGGCTCCTGCACTGTTTGTTGTCCTCGAGGAATGCGATGGCTTTCCTCGTGCTCCATTTCATGTTGGCTCTCCTGCATAGTGTGTTGGAACAACTCATCCTTCTGGCACTGAAGGTGCTCTTTGTTAATATAGTATAGTTCCTCTAAATGTAGTCACTCTTGTCGCTCTAGCTCAAGCTGCGTGAATTGCATTTGGCGTGCGACATGCTTTTCAGATTCTAATATGGTTGGTCTTGTTGCCTCATGTCTAGAAGGCCTAGATGCCTCTCTGAAATATAGACCTCGGTCATAGTGATCCAAGATCTCTATAGGACACATCCCTCTGTTGGGGGTAGCAGCATTCCCTCGGGGCTTTGGCCTCAGTGAGTGGTCCTGATAGATAGCAGGTGTGAAGGCGTATTGCTCTCGCACTGTATATTGCTCTCGAGGGAGGTAGAGGTCTTCCTCATGCTCTCTTTCATAAGTGAAAAAGGGATGGACGGAGCTATCTCACCCTGCCCGAAGAGCCTTGTGCTCTAGATTTTTCTTTGTAGTCCTGACAACTAAAGGGGGTGAAGGAGGGATAATGTAATCATGTGGTTCCTCCCGTCGAACCCTATGTTGACCTAGCGCTTCGTCGCGTGATGACCGCTCATTGTGAGCATCTAAGGGAGCTCTCCTATGACTGTACCCTTCATGGAAGGGTGTGTGCTGAGTGCTATGCCGAACAAGAGTGCTCCTTGAAGAGGTGTCCTTATAGTCCCTTTCCTTTAAGGTGTGGAGGGAACTGCCTTGTGTGTTAGGTCGCCAAGGTGGTATGACCAAATCATTAGGACTGTAACGAAGGTGACTCATGCCTCCTGGGACATTCCCCACAGCCTCCGCCCGTGATTGGGCTTGGCTACGGGTGAGCACCATGATGATGTCTCTCTAAAAAGCCCTAAAAGTTGAAATGAGTCAGATGGGGCCCAAAATTGGCATGTGCATCCCTCTTATAGTAGATAAGACAAAAATGAAGTTTCAAGTCCTAGCTCTGAATACATTAGGAGATATTGACATCCGAACAGCTCAAAAAGTGCAAAAAAATGCATGCCCAATTTTAAAACCTAATTTTGGGGCACTAGATGATCGAATTTGGCCCCAAAAACTGACTTTTCTGGGCCAAACTCTGAGGCACCTCATACCTGCAGAGAGGACACATGTTTTTGGAACCCAACCATTTAACAATACAGATAGGGTGATACGAATGCCCACAAGGCAACACCAACATCTTCTGTGATTCACCCACACGCGCATCAGAATCATGGCAGATACAACACCATGCTTCTCCCCCTTCTCCTTCAAAATATCTTTTACATTCTCCAGTAGTAGTATGAGGATAATTGCTGCTCTCCGTGTAGGTATCTTTAATTTTCTCTCTATCGCAAACATGATTAATCCCACGAGCCAATCCACGGGTTTGTTGGCCATAAAAATTCCATTTCAGGCATGCCATATCGGATTCTATATCACGGAGTAATCCTTGCCAATCCAAGCCACGACAAAGGATTTGCAATGTAGCATACCCAGAAATGGAAACCCTGACACGTAGAGGAAGAGTATAAGTTGGTCTGCAGTTATTTGTGTGATCTTGTTCTTGCTCATCTTGTTGGTTTGCCATGTTTCCACTTTGGCCATCTTCCTCCACTTGGGTTACACCATTCAGGCTTCTTCTTCCACCATCACTCGATTTTTCGCTCTGTGTATTAGAATCTTGACGTTGTTGAGGATGGTGGACAGCGATTTCTAAGTTGCTATTAGATATCTCGCTAACAAACCATTTGGGATCCAGTTTAATTTGAACAAATTTGCCTTCACAGTAGATACTATAAATCGTGGTAACCCCTCCTTCTAGTCGAATTTCATAACATACATGTCTCGGGAATTGTGATGGGCTGGGAACTCCTGCACTGATGCACTTTTTGATTATCTTTCGTAGCTGTTCTCTGTAAAACTGAGCGTCCATTGTCCTGACAGAGATTTCCTCCTTGCATTCGCATTCACCCAAGGCACCAATGTTTTTCCCGCATACATCACACCGTATAGATCCAGTTGCAGCCATGGGAAATCCCTGTTACGAAAATTCTGGCTCGGCAAATTGTGGGATGGAACGTAATCTAATAGATTGTGTGAATCTAGAAAATTAATCAAACTTGTATATAATTATCTCTAAAGAAAAAATCCAAATGCACTAACAATTTCTGGTCGGCGAATTTAGAAAAAAATATTTCGGGTTTTGATGATGTATTAGCACATACTGCCTCAATTATTTAGTGTGCTTCGGAAAAAAATATTTCGGCTTCTCCCTTTGGTTTTTGATGGCGTATTACCACAGGTTGCCTTGTTTAAAGCTAGCACAGTAGACAATAGACTCTAGAAAACAGACGGGTGGACCCCTCTCTTAAATGTGGGAGAAAATTTAATATTTAATAGATCATACAAAAAAATACCTGTACACATTATTCATCTCAATCTTATTTAGTAAGTCTGCTCAATTTATTTGACTTAATTTAATTTTAGAAATTTATGTGGAAATGACATTGGCAATCTGCAATGTAATAGAAGCAGCATGCCTAGGTTAGGTCATGCGATTAATTATTTGTTTGTCTCGCTTGTATAGTTTCTACGTTCCATGCTCTGTCTAGGTTAGACCATGCAGGTTTTGTTTATATTTACTGAGATTAATTATTTGTCCATCTAGCTCTTACAGTTTTATGTTACATGTTCCAGGTTTGAGAATAATCCATGGAGTGAAATATCTTTCAAAATTAGAATTTATAAACTACACTTTTTGTGTGTTTTCATAAATAAAGTACTTATCCGGAATGTTTAGTCCTAAATACTTTTATATTTAATATATTAAAGAGATTAATGCATTGATTTACACATGCATTTGTATTCATTTGTGTTTATTTTACTTTTTTTAATCATTTATGCTATGCAAAGCCTTATACTTTTCTTCACGACCCTTGGTATTTTCTTAACCTTTACATTTATTTTAATTTTGATACAAACATTCTTTTGAATATCTTTAAGTGAGGGTAACTATTTGCATAACTATTCTCTTAACCTTTACATTTATTTAAATTTGATACAAACATTCTTTTGAATATCTTTTAAGTGAGGGCAACTATTTGCATAACTAAAGTGCGTCTACTCTCTCCTACCTTTGAGATGTTTTTGCAACCTAGTCAACATTAGATGTTTAGATTCTTAAATATATTCATAGAAGTGAAATTTGGCCTCATGTCTCTTGTCGTAAATATACTAAAAAATGAAGGAATTATCCATGATTATAACAACATTCATCTTTAGAACATTATATATGTTATAAAATATTATACCTATATTTTAAATAAATGTATATTTTTTACAAAATAGGCATTTATTTGATTTTGATTCCTCTTGTGTTAAATAAATCGTGCTTGAAGTAACTTCAATAATGTCTATGGCAGATTATAACTATATCTTTGTCCTAATATGATTGTTAAAAACATTATAGATTTGTATCTAGCACAAGGTACTGATACGGATATTACATAAATTTAATCTATTATCGATCAAATTAGGATTAGAATAAAAACATGAAAGATGACAAAATACATGAATTCTACTAAACAAAAAAGAGTTGCATAGATTTAATTAACAAAATGCAAGAAATAAACCGAAAAGTCCTTATTCATTGCATTAGTGACACTACCATTCTATTTTGCCAACTGTGCAATGGTTGTGGCATGGCCCTTCTAGCCCATATTAATATTCACTTATCAATTTTATTATTTAATGAATGGGTGGACATTGATATTATTTTACTTCTCATGCATTGAATGATCATGCATTTTCATCACTATAGCATAAAATTCATATTTGCTTAAATTTCTTGCACTCTTTAACTTTCAATGAAATTTTATTCTTGTACTTTACTTTCCTATATTTTATTTTCTACATTTTGTTTTCATGCAAGTTAGATTAGATTAGAATAAGACTTTAGTATATTGTACAATATAGAGGTCAAGAAATGGTTATCCCTTCTAACCTTGTCTAAACTTGGATTAAGAGCATAAAAGAATTATTAGAAGTAAGGACACTTGCTTGGTTGAATAGGTTCATATGTCTAAACAACATTACATTTATATTGGCTTCATTAACCATACCCAACTTTCCTTTTTATGAAATACATTCTAGTTTGTATTTCTATCAAATATAGTTTTCAACTTCCTCAAATTGCTACATGTTCATAATCAACTCATTGATATTGCTTTCATTAGACATAAAATATTACTTCTAAAATTTGAATTTTAACAAAATGAAACTGAACACCATAAATGGCTAAATATTTGTCATCCACATTTCGTGTCTATAAATATTTTGCTTCTAACAACCTATTAATCCCTTCATACCTATTTTTAGGGGTCTTATTCATGCCCCTAATATTCTAATATGTCATTTTCATCATCGATTTTTCATTTATGGGTTTAGCCTCACTTCTTGTTAATAATTATAATTTTTTCTATTATTTTTAAATACCAATATCCCTTTGAATTTCTTTTCCTCTTTGTTTTTTTTTCATATTGATACTTATCATCCATAGGTTTATCTTACTATGAATGGTTCAAAATGTAAGAAATAGCCTCAACATAATTTTCTTCTTTATTTTAACCTAGACACCCTAAGTTATAGAAAACTTATCCATCACAAGTGCCTCCTTGTGCTTCCCTAAAAACCCTAAATTGTTATTTATTTCCTCCATCCTCATTTATTTGTCATGCTATTATTGGAACACCAAAGTGAAACGGATAACCTCGACGCTACATTCATCTCTATTTTCAAGAGTGAATTTTATACTAGTTAACAAAAATAACGCCAATTTACCAATATTAAGAATGACCTCTTTTATCGTCTATATTTTAAAATACTTTCTTCCACATATTTATTTGCACCTTTAACTTTTTTTGCTCAAGAACTTCCATATTGTACTTTTCATCCCTTGTATCCTTCATTGTTTCTCATAATGAATTGTTTGAGTGAATTATGATGGCCATTGTCGTATGATGTTGTAGATAGGATTTCCTTACCTCTTCTATTCGAGTGGAATTGACTTAATCTAATACAACTTATGTTATAGTGTGAATTCCTTGTTTCATCTTAAAGTTGATCTCATGACATTTTTTATTTCTTTCTTTACATCTTTTACTTGAAAGTCTCTTGCCATGTGTCTAGTCTCATAACAATTTGTTAAAACAACGAACTAGTTTTATTAATCAGCAGCGAAGTTTAAATACTGTTTACAATGCCGGGAATAGTCACCGGCTGAACGGAACTGTTACAGAAGTTGTAACAGTATGCCAAATGATGCAATACAAACAAAAACATATTAAGTACGCTAACATCCCCCTTTATTACATTATTTGGGTAATGTAATAACTAATAGCTATACTAACATCCCCTTACATCATTTTACAATACAAAGAGAGCTGCGAAACAATTCAAATTTGACACGTCCAAGTGCCTTAGTGAAAATGTCTGCAACTTGAGCATCGGTGGGAATGTGCTGAAGTTGAATTCGGTGCTTTGGAACTTCATCTCGAATGAAATGACATTGTGTGTCAATGTGCTTTGTTCTTTCATGATGGACTGGATTCTTGACGAGGTTTAGAACACCCTGATTGTCGCAAAACAAGTGTATTGGAGATTTTGATGGATGGCCCATACTTGTCAAAATGTGACGTAACCATATCACTTCGCACATAGCTTCATGTGCGGCATGATATTCTGCCTCTGTTGATGAAATAGCAACCACCTGTTGCTTCTTGTTGTGCCAAGAGACAGGACCGGATCCCAGATGAAAAATGTATCCAGAAGTTGACTTGCGATCATCAAATGATCCGGCATAGTCGGAGTCCGTGTATCCTTGCAAGAATAATTTGTTGTTCCTCTTGTATTCTAGGCCATATTCCATAGTACCACGGACATAGTGAAGAACACGTTTTGTTGCTTTCCAATGAGTGGTCTTAGGCTCCTGCATGGACCTCAAAAGATAGTTGATAGCAAATACGAGATCTGGCCTAGTATTGGTCAAGTATATGAGACTCCCAATCAAATTTCAATAGAGAGTACCATCTACCTGAGGTGAATCATCATATCGCGATAATTGAAGTCCATTCTCCATC
Organism: Wollemia nobilis; assembly: GCA_028583015.1. Lineage (NCBI taxonomy): Eukaryota > Viridiplantae > Streptophyta > Pinopsida > Araucariales > Araucariaceae > Wollemia > Wollemia nobilis. Next base: position 25,867 of record JAQPPZ010006006.1, read on the forward strand.
GGAGTTGCCATTGGCTTGCAATCAGTCATGCGATATTTTTCCAGCAATGTCTTGGCATATTTTTTCTGAGACACTTTGATGGAGTGCTCCTTCTGGCTGAATTCCAGACCAAGACAATAATGGAGAAGTCCGAGATCTATCATCTCAAAATATTTGCACAAGTTTCTTTTGATAGTAGAGATCATAGTTTCTGAACTCCCTGTAATGAGCAGATCATCCACATAGAGTACAAGCAACACTATCTCAGAACCCTATTTCTTGAAATAGAGGTTTGCATCTGATGGACATCTCTTAAATCCATGCTGCATAAGGTGATTGTCCATTTTTATATACCAATCTCGAGGAGCTTGTTTCAGACCATATAAGGATTTGACCAATTTGCAAACTTTCTGCTCTTGGCCTTCCACTTCAAATCCTTTTGGTTGAGTCATGTAGACTTCTTCTTGGAGATCACCATTTAGAAAGGCACTTTTGACATCCATCTGGTGAACTTTCCACCCATATTGTGCTGCCATAGCACACATAACTCGAATTGTGGTCATCCGAGCAGTAGGTGCAAAAGTCTCCTCGTAGTCAATGCCTTCTTTTTGAGCATAGCCCTTTGCAACAAGACGGGCCTTATGCTTATCAATTGTTCCATCTGCCTTGTACTTGACTTTATATACCCATTTGCAGCCAATGGGTTTCTTTCCATGCGGCATATCAACAAGCTTCCAAGTTTTATTTTTCATCAAAGACTCATACTCTGTATCCTTAGCGGCCTTCCACTGAGGCTCACTGAGAGCATCTTGCACTGATGCAGGTTCAAGATCATCTATGGTAGAAATGAACGCCCTGTCATCATCAATATCCATATCCTCTATTTCTGCACTTGGAGTTACAAAAAGTTCCTCAAAATATTGACAAAGATCATCAACCTCACCAGTTTCTTTGGCTTCTTTTTCCTTTTGAGCCATACTGCGTGTACGAGGTCTATCCAAGTTCAAATTGGGAGGAGTGGATAAATTTGCGTCTCTGATTGTATTTGTACACCATTTTGGATTCTTCTTCGGTGGTGTTGAAGAAGATGTAGAAGGACCTCCTGTCTGTGTTGACGAAGGAATCTTCTCTTCCTTAGATTCCATAATATCTAGGTGTACTTTAGATGTGCTCTGTGATGTGAAAGCTTCATCAAAGACAACATCTCTCGCTGATATGAATTTTCTTGGTCAAAGGATCTATCAAACGATATCCTTTAGAGTGCTCATCATAACCAAGAAAAATACATCTCAGTGTTTTCTCATCTAGCTTCTTCCTTTTCTCTTTCGGTATGTGCATGAAAGCGTGACATTCAAAAATACGAAGATGAGATATGGAGGGTTTTCGACCACTCCATGCTTCCTATGGAGTCATTCCTTTTAGGGCCTTTGTGGGTGCCCTATTCAATAGATACACTGTAGTGGTGACAGCTTTTGCCCAATATTGTTGCCCAAGAGTAGCTCCTGTGAGCATACAACGAACCATTTCCATAATAGAACGGTTCCTTCTCTCAGCAACTCCATTTTGCTGAAGAGTATAGGTAGTTGTTAACTGTCTATTGATTCCATGCTTATCTAAGAATGCAAAAAATTCATTAGAGGTAAACTCTCCCCCTCGATCTGAGCGGAGGGTTTTAATAGAAGCTCCTGACTCCTTCTCAACGGATTTCTTGAACTGCTGGAAGAATGCGAAAGCTTCAGATTTCAGTTGGAGAAAGAAAACCCACATCTTTCATGAGTAGTCATCTACGAATAACTGAAAGTACCTCTTCCCTCCACAACTATTGGGTGTGAAAGGACCGCACAGATCGGTGTGAATTAACTCCAGAGGTTTTCGTGCTCTTGTAGAGCTCTTCTCAAATGGTACTCTATGCTGCTTTCCTGCCAAGCGGTCAGAGCACACTGGCAATGTGGCAGAAAGGGAAGGAAGACCCTTTACCATCTCATACTTGCTGAGCTCAAGTAAGTAGCCAGAACTAAGATGCCCATATCTCTTGTGCCATAGGGAAGTTGCCTCCTTGGTAGAGACAATCATGGCAACATGTGGAGTAGAGATAACATCTAGTGCAAATAAGCCGTGCTTATATGAAGCTATTGCAATCTGCTTACCCTTCCTAGTAATAGTACAACACTTCTTGCCATTCTCAACATGAAAGTTGACAACCATATTTCTATCCAGGATTTGTGTCACTGACAACAAATTGTTGGCCAATCCCGAAACATAGAGGACTTTGTCAATCTGACACTTGCCATCAGGAAGAGTGACTGAAACTGTACCCTCTCCCTAAACCCTGTAGGTTTTATCATCAGCAATGGTGACAGGTTTGCCCTCTTTGGCCACGAATGATTCAAACCACGATCTATCGCCAGTCATATGTTTGCTAGCTCCAGAATCGACATACCAAACAAGATCCCTCTGTGTGGAATTTGTGGTAGTCATGAGCACCTTATGTGCCCATTCAAAATCTGAGTTAGATTCTTCAACAACAACATTCACCTGGGGTTTTTATTTTGTGGTTTTTTTTGGCCTTTCTGCTTGTTCTTATGCCAACACCTATTGGTGTCATGGTTGTCTTTCTCATAGATCTTGCACCACCTCTTCTTCTGTTGAGGTTGTTTTCCTTTTCCTTTCGTATCCTATTGAGAATTTCCTCTTCTTTGAAAGTTGCCTCCTTTTTGCCCATTACCTTTCTTCCTAGAACCCTGCCTATTGGTGTATAGGGCTGTATTGGAAGAATCATCCTTGTGAAGTTGGCGTGCCTCCTGTTGTTGAAGCAGATTGACCAACTCGATGTAGGTAATTTGTCGTTGAGACACCTGGATGGAGGTTATCAACATATCAAATGAAGAAGGCAAAGATCTCATCACAAGTGAAATGAGAAGCTTTTCATCCATAGTATCTCCCAAAGAATTCAATTTCTCTTTCAATTCAGACACTTTGCACAGAAAGAGTTCAACTGTTTCACCCTGTCTCAAACTCAGGTTATGAAGTTGTTGAAGATGAAGAATGGTGGAGTCATTCTTTCCCTCATAGATAGTTCTAAGGGCATCCCATGCCTCTTTACCACTTGCTTTGTCAGCTATATGAGGTTGCATTTCATCTGAAATAGCAAACAAAATGAGCACCTTTGCTCGAATGTCTTTCTTCTCAAAAGCTATCTGATCTGCGGAAGGACCTGTGGATCCTGCTGTTGTTGAAGGCCTAGTTGTTGCTCCAGTAACAATATCCCACAAATCTTCCATTTGGAGAATTGCCTTCATCTTATGTTTCCATGGTGTATAATTTGGACCTTTCAATAACTGATGAGGATCAGTCATCAACTTTGCAACAACGGCCATAGTGAAGGTTCCTTATATTGAAAGCACGAGATTCTGGGCAAAGGAAACACTAGTTGCAATATAACCAAAATCAAATGCGCTTAAGTCCTAGAAATGTGAATTGCATGAAATGGAAAAGAAACGCATTGGAAGAGACACAAGCAAATGGAGAAAACATAGCCCTTTCATTAATATCCCTTGATCTCTGTTACAATGACGCCTCCTCCCTTTTCAGGGGCTAGGAGCGTTAAAAGAATTTGATTACAATCACTGAATGATTCCTCTTTCCGCGTGCCCACGATTGCAATGGGCGGGCCAAGATGATGTCGCCGCTGATGTCGATGAGTTCTTCACCTCCGCTCGCTTCTCCTGCGAACAAAGAAACAACCAAGATGTCAGTAGCACCTGCTGCAAGTGAAAAGTGTTTGTTCTTCTAAAATCATCAAAAGATGCATGCAAACATTTATCTAAAAAAGTGAACAAAATGATTCTAAATAGCCTGAAAACTTGCCAGAAGATAGAAAATGTTACCAATAGGCCATTGCCACTGAGACAGTCGGCCAATCTGCTTTCAATCGGAAATCGTCCCTGGGTGGGACGATTTCTGACTGTAAATCGTCCCTGGGTGGGACGATTTCTTCTATGTTGGGGAAGCCGAACTGACACGCTCCAATGTCGACTCCCGAGGTCTCCAAAACACCTGCAGACAGAGGGGTTATGTAATTGGGGCCATTTTGGGACGACCCAGATGGTCGGATTCTCCCAATTTGGCCTCTATCTTCGGGAATTTGATATCGCCACCTGCAAGTCAATGAAACAACAAAGCGACACAAAACATACTAGAATCTGACCAAAAGTTACGAAATTGCAGCTATGAGTTCACCAAACATAATAACACAAAATGCAACCTGAAAAAGTAATCTAGAATACTCAAAAACTTGGAAAGTGCGGGGGTGCCCAAGTGGGCCTCCCACCGTTGGCACTTGGTTCCGGCGCCAATCCACTAGGGATGGGCCCAAAACCTCTTAGGATTGGGGGGTCGGCGAATTGGTTGATTCAGGTGTCCATGTGTTGGATTTGGATCAGATTCAAGCTTCCAAAAGCCACCCAACAACCTCCCTTGCAAAAGAGATTGGTGGATGTGGGAAGGTGAACCAAAAGGGATGCAAGTGGGTCTTCAACTCGGCAGCACTTCGTTGCTTGAAAACTCCTTCAACTCTGTATATTTTGGGTGAGAAAAGTCCCACCTTTTATAGACCCAAGGGGTCTCTTTTGGGAGGGAAGCACAAATGCCATGTGTTGGTCATAGGCGCCATGTGGCAGTCTTGTCTTCCCATGAGGGAGGGGAGTCCTCCATTGACTTGGGCTTTGATAAATGCCTTTTGTGACAATCCTCAAACGGCCTATTTGTCCACTCACACACGCGTGCGAGGCAGGAGTCATCAACTGACTGTTCTGGGCTGCCACTTGGCCTCATTTGTCTTTTTGCCCGTTAAACTTGGAAATCGTCCTTACTGGAGACGATTACAGAAATCGTTCCTGGGTGAGACGATTTCAAGTTAGCAATCGTCCCTGGGTGAGACGATTACTAGGCAAAGTGTCTAAGTGTGCCAAATTGCTTCTTGACCTCACAAAATTGCTATGAAAGTGGTTAAGACCACTGTTTGACCTCTGAGGGCTGCCCTGGGGGCTGTGTTTGTCAAAGCGATCAGTGTTTGCAGTCACATAATCGGATTGGTGCTGTTTTGGTGTCTACAGATGCCCCTTTTTGGGAAGCGCTACGGGTGACGCAGTGCTGAGCAAAAATAGATAACCAAAGCACTAATGATTAGGGTTTCTTGGTAACCTAACCAACTTTTGATGCCCCAAGTGTGGAAAGGGCATGCATTCTTGAATCCTTGCTTCTGACGAGCTAAGGAATTTGATTTCAAGTATTAACCTATTTTGGTGAGGTGTGACTTGAACTTAGACATTGATCGGTCATGAACAGGCAAAGGGCATTTTTATCCTCAGGGGGAACCTTGTGTTCATGATTCACGAAATGCCAAGTGTTTGATTGATTTGATTGTTGCTTGTTTACTTCCCCAAGCAGGAGCGTGATTGTCTTTGTCAATGATTCTTTGAATGCATGTCGTTTTCCTTAATTGGGTGTGTGATTGTTGGTTGGTGACTAAGTGTGACTACCCCCTCAAGCGACGAATCGATGAGGGAATGACCTTCGTGAGAGAAGCGACGAGTCGCTTGACCCAAGATGACTTGTGCAAGGGTGCCTTTAGAGGGTTTACCGTTAAGCTTGTGCAATTTTTCCAACATTTGGACCTATTTTTGGTGGGTGTTAACCCTTTTGGTGATGCCGTAATGAGGTGAAATCATCGAAAATCTAACTTCCCGTGGAGCGGTCCGGCTATTGTAGCCTTCTTGGGGAAGTAGGAGAGCGATAATTTGGACCTCGACATCGATTTTCTTTTCCCGGAGTTTAAGTGCAAGAGCACTTGTGTCCGGCAATGTTTATTGTTGTTTGTTTTTGTTGAATTTTTTTTTATTTTTTTTTTGTTGTTTTATGTGACGCATGTGGGGATAAAATTGTTGTAATCTTCTTCCCGTGGAGCGGTCCGGCTATGGTAGCCTTCTTGGGGAGTGAGATAGCGACAATATATGACCCCAACGTCTATTTTGATTGCCCGGGATGTCGAGTGTAACAACATTCTATTAGGCAACTTTATTTGTTGTTTTTAGTGCATTTTTGTTGATTTTTTTGATGTTTTGACTTTTCTGGCTGGAAATCGTCCCTGGGTGGGACGATTTCCAATTGCAAAAATCGTCCCTGGGTGGGACGAGCGCTGACCAGAGCGCTCGTCCCAGTCAAGGATGATTTCCAGTTGGTAGGCCTATTTAAGGCCCAAAACTTGGATTTGGGCTCATTTGTGTCATTTTTTTTTTTTGCGATTTGGGGGCTCTGGGAGGAGGAGGTAATTCTGTGAAGCGAAGCGCTGTCGGAATTCTCTCTGTTATCATGAGTGCACAAACTGGTTCGAGCGGCGGAGCCGAAGCGAAACCTGTAAGTGTCCCTAGAGTTCATTTTTGCTTTTATTTGATGTATTGTTTTTGTGTTGACGCTTTTCAAAACTTTAAGATTTTTTGTGATGTTTTTGTTTAACAGTTAAGGTTAGAAACCTTAGAACTGAAAATTTGATTTATTATTTTTTTTTTTTTGTGTTTGTGTTTTTTTTTTTTGAATTTTTATTTTGTTTTTGTATTCAATCAGTTAAGGTTAGAAACCCTAGATCTGAAAGTTTTATTTTTGAATTTTGTGTTGTTTTTGTAATTACTCAGATTAGGTTAGGAACCTTAAACCTGAAAATTTGCTTTTTGTAATCTTTTTTTCATTTGTTTTTGTAATTAATCAGTTTAGGTTAGGAACCCTAAATCTGAAAAATTGGTTTTGAATTTTTGTGTGTGTTTTTGTTTCGCAGGTTAGGAGCCGGTACCGTGTACCTGCCGCATTCACTGAGGCGCGGTCGGCGCTGACTGACGTTGACTGGCAGTGGCTTGATGCCCTTGGGCTCAAGCAGGTGGCTCGACTGGAGCCTGTGGTCCCGGATCAGGCCTATCTGACGGCCCTGATCAAAGTTTGGGATCCGCGGACCAACACTTTCCATCTTTCGACAGGGGAGATGACTGTGACACTGGAGGACGTTTATCGGTTGCTTCGGATTCCGATAGATGGACTGCCCATTAGGACATCGCCGCGTGATCAGCGGACTGCTGTACTGACGAGATATTTTGGGCATGCGGAGCGGCTGGGTGTAACGAACCCAGTGGAGACAGTCGAGGTGGACTGTCAGGCTAGCGGGATTTTTGTTAGCTGGTGGCAGGAGAGGGGGGTGTTAGGAGTGAGGCACGCATTCTTGATGGGCCTCATTTCTAACATGCTTCTACCTGATTCGTCAGGCGCGAGGTTCCCGTGGAACCTGCTGGAGTTGGTATGGCAGTTGGTAGAGTGCCCGATAGAGGCACCGCTGATTTATGGATGGGGACAGACATTGTTGGCACAGCTCTACGGGGAGTTGTACGACATCCGCTGTCGGCAGCGAAAGGGGGTGAGTTGCAGTTATCTTCTTCAGTGCTGGGGTTGGCAACACATAGTAGTGGAGAGGCCGACCGGGTTACCGTGGATGACTCGGGCGATGATGGATGACGAGGAGATTGGCTATGCAGCTTTGTGGCGGCGGTCTGCGGAGCAGGGGCAGAGTCGGCGATGGGCAGGTGCTGTACAACACTATACTGATGCCTTCTCTCTGCTCACTCCAGGGGAGGTGGTTTGGCATCCTTATCGGGACTGTCCAGTCTGGCCGGAGGCTGGAGAGTGGCTCCGACGGGTACGTAGGGAGCGGTGGTTGACTGGGCGGCACGGGACGGAGCATGAGTTCTTTTCGTACCGTCGGGTTACACGACAGTTTGGGGTGCGCCAGGGGTTTCCTGGTGAGCCCGTGGTCTATCGACGACGGGGAGATGAGAGAGGATTAGAGCCACCGGTCATTGCTCCATTGGGCGAGGAGTCCGATGCAGTGATTGAGGTCCCGGATGTGGATGACATCGGGACTACCACTGAGTATGACTCGTGGTGGGTACTGCGACGCTGGAGAGGAGAGGGGCCACTGGGAGGCGCGGAGGCGGCAGTGGAGGATGTTGAGGCAGCAGGGGGTGATTGGGGGGGTCCGTTGGATGATGCGGACATGGTGGATGCGGGAGATGAGGATGTGGACTTGGGTGTTCCGGAGAAGCCGGACATGCAGGATGTGGAGGAGCAGTGGGAGCCTGAGTAGGCTGTTGTCCCCGCGAGTCCTATGCATCCGGCAGATGTAGAGGAGATGGTATCTGAGGTAGGCGCTGAGATTGTGCGTCTTACAGAGCTGCTGCGGATGCGGGATCTGGAGTTGGGGGATGCGAGGCGGGAGCTGGGGGACGCGCTGTGGGAGAGGGATCTCCTTCGGGCCCAGCTAGTAGAGCGTGATAGAGTTTTGGCACAGCGCGATGATGCATTGTCTTACTATCATCGGTGAGAGGCAGAGTGGTGTCTGCATCGGATAGACTTGGAGAGGGAGGTCATCCGCCTTGGTGGGCGGCTACCTGAGCCTTCGGTCGGTGGATCTTCACGGTGGACAAGGGATAGTCTGACTGAGCAGTCAGCATCGTCTCGTCGTAGGCGGTTAGATGAGGGGGGTGGTAGCAGGCATGATGCGGGGGCTAGTAGTAGCCGCCCTGCAGGGTCCCGTAGGACCCACACCACGGGGGTAGTTCCCGTCGCACCGATCCTGCGTGATCATGGTGGTCGACGCCTTAGGTTGGGTTTTTGGATATGATTGCGGGGTCTGAGGACCGGTTTTGTAGCCTACGGGCATCTTTTTGACGATATATATATATACCGATTTTATTTTTGGTTTTGTACATGTGATGATGTGATTTTTGTTATGCATGTTTATTTATTTTGATGAATGCAGATGTTATGATGAATGTAAATGTTTTTGATGTCTATGTGATATGCGAGGTGAAATGGATGAATGACATTTGTGATGATTGCACTATAGGCTGTTTAAGAAGCTCTTTATTTACATGGTTTTTTTTTTTTTTGTATTTTCTGATGGTATCATAAGGATGATAAGTAGCGCAGATGGTTTTGGAATGAATGTAAGGTTTTCTGAGATTCAGTCAGTTTTAACTCACCATCCATGATCGTACTTTATCTTACAAGACTTTTTGACCAAGGTATGAATCGGACTTGTTTTTGACCCAGTTATTTTTCACATCCCTGTGTGTGCAATTGAGTTCATTTAGTGGTATTTGTTAGGATACCGCCGATGCCAGATGGGCTTTCAACCGAACCTGTACTGAGGATCACCTAATTAGCTCCACGAATTCCTTTGTTGTATGTACTAAGATTAATTGCGGTGTAATCCAGGATGCCATAAGCTAGCTCATCCACATGCAAACATTGATCCGTACGCAAGTTAATGTGACGGATATATCGTCATGCGGGAGGTTTACTTCGGTTACCCATTGGCTATCAACCAAATTGGTACTGAAGCTTGCCTTATGACCTATAGAATGCTCGAGAGTTCCGGGGATTCAAGGTCAACTCCCTTCTTTTCTTCAATTGTATTGGGATACTTGCTCATTGTAGTGATGAGATCACTGTTTATTTTGATTTGTTTTTCTTTCGAGCAAGGGATTGGGGTGATGGAGTGACCAAAATCACTGTTGTTTGTGCCTTTTGATGTGTGCACTGTAGTTTGTCAAATTTTGGAGTTTTGACATTTTGCAAATTTTTTGTGTTTTGCAACTGTTGAGAACTTTAGGGATTCTTAGGGAATTGGGTAGGGAGGATGCTTGTCCTTTTGCCAACTCTCAGCATTCTAGGGGTCATTCGCACGGGGGGATGAGCAAGATAACCATTTCGCTTGTGGTGACCTAGATTATTTTGCAGGTTTCGTCTTTCGTTCACACAATTTGGGAATTTTAGTGTTTTGATTTGTGTTGGGATGTTACGTAACAAGGTGTATTTCAAGTATGACTCTACCTTCGTAAAATCTGTTCGACTTGATACACTACATGGCTAAAGAGGAAAATGATGACTGAATCACGAAAACTCTTGGTACATTCCCAGACCACCGACTGTAGTGTGGTAAAAGTTATGCTTGGTGTTTTTGTTGTTTTTGTAACATGAGACAATGCGGAACAAGATGGACTATCGAGCTATTGCAGCTTATGGTGCCTTTGACCTGTATGACTACAAATATGCAATGTATGGATGCAATGCTTAATGCAGCTATGTATTTTTGTAATTTTGATGGATTGTTTTTGGTGAAGGTGAAGATGAGGTGCGAGAATATGAATTTTTTGATGAATTTGAGTATGCCTAGAATTGAGATGCAAATCTTTGTTGTTTTTGATGATTTTTGTTGTTTTGTTTTTTGAATTTCTTGATTTTTTTGACCAAGCGATTGCGATAATCGTTGGAGCTTTTTGGGTTTGACCAAGTGATTGCGATAATCCTTGGAGCTTTTTGGGGTGACCAAGAGATTGCGATAATCCTTGGAGCTTTTTGGGTGACCAAGAGATTGCGATAATCCTTGGAGCTTTTTGGGTTGACCAAGAGATTGCGATAATCCTTGGAGCTTTTTGGGTGACCAAGAGATTGCGATAATCCTTGGAGCTTTTTGGGTGACCAAGAGATTGCGATAATCCTTGGAGCTTTTTGGGTTGACCAAGAGATTGCGATAATCCTTGGAGCTTTTTGGGTGACCAAGAGATTGCGATAATCCTTGGAGCTTTTTGGTTGACCAAGAGATTGCGATAATCCTTGGAGCTTTTTGGGTGACCAAGAGATTTCGATAATCCTTGGAGCTTTTTGGGTTGACCAAGAGATTGCGATAATCCTTGGAGCTTTTTTGGGTGACCAAGAGATTGCGATAATCCTTGGAGCTTTTTGGGTTGACCAAGAGATTGCGATAATCCTTGGAGCTTTTTGGATTGACCAAGAGATTGCGATAATCCTTGGAGTTTTTTTTTTTTTTTGGATATGGCTTTCTTAGATATGAAATGGTCGCAAATGACTGATATTCAAGGGTTCTGTTTCCTTGATACCGTCAAGAGAAGCTAGCCGGTACGTCCCGGGTCCTATTTTACTATCAATGACATAAGGACCTAACCAATTTGCCATGAATTTGTCCCTCATATGGGACGGAAAATTAGAGTTTTGTTGGTTTTCCTTCAGAACCAAATCACCAACCCGAAAGTCTCTTAGGTGAACTTTCATGTTGTAAGCTTTCTTAAGCCGCTCTTGATAGATACGTAAGTGCTCGAGAGCATTAACGCGTCGTTCGTCAAGCAACGTAAGTTGGTCTAATCGGGCCTGCCGCACAGTGTTATCATCGATGAACTCCTGCATTGATATGCGTAGGGAAGGAATTTCCAACTCGAGAGGCATTACTGCCTCTGAGCCATACACGAGCGAAAACGGAGTTGCCCCAGTGGGCGTCCGAATGCTAGTGCGATAAGCCCAAAGGGCAAGTGGGATTTGTATGTGCCAATCCTTATGACTGTCTGTGACTGTCCTTTTAAGGATGGCGACTAGTGTTTTGTTTGATGCCTCTCGCTTGCCCGTTTGCTTGCGGATAATAGGGTGTTGAAAAGTTGTGCTGAATTTTGTACTTTGTGGTCAAAGCACGCACGTCTTTGTTCTTGAATGATGGCCCATTATCTGAGATTATTTTGGATGGAATACCAAAACGACATATGATGTTATGCAAGATGAACTCCACTATGCGGGGTCCTTTCGTTGAGGTTAACGAAATTGCTTCCACCCATTTGGTAAAATATTCTGTGGCCGTTATGATAAACGTGTGACGGCCTGACGATGCAGGGGAGATCTTTCCGATTAGATCGAGGCCCCACTATGAAAATGGCCAAGTAGACTGGACTGTCTGTAGGGCCTGGGAAGGTACGTGCATCAAATTAGCATGATGTTGACACTTCACGCACTTCTTGACATACTCGCAACAATCTCGCTCTAAAGATGGCCAATAATAGCCCATGCGGAGAATGCGCTTTGCAATGGCCATACCACTGAAGTGGCCGCCACATGTACCATCGTGCGCTTGGGCGATTGCCCAAGTAGATTCTTGCTGGTCCAGACAGCGAAGAAGAATTCCGTCATAGCTTCGATGATACAAAATGTCTCCTATCAAGACATATTTTGCCGCTTTCTGTTTGAATGTTCGTTTTGCGGCGTGCGTCAATCCAAAGGGAAGATTACCTAACTTGAGGTAGTCTCTTATGGGTAAATACCAGTCCTGTTTATCGAAACCTCGACAGTATGAACAGCCAATCCCTTTTGAAGTTCTTCCCTAACAAATGCTGATTGGGATAGAACTTGTAAGAATAGCGTTGTGTTGCTATTAATGGGAGTGGGGGAAAACAAAGACCCCCAGTTGGCACATTTCAAACAGTCTCGGATTCGAAAGAACTTATCCGAAGATGGTTCGATCTGGATCATGTGGACTCCTGGCGTCAAGTCTGAGCTTGCGCGCTCCATCGCGGGTTGCGATAAGGTTTTGACCTGAATGGTTGTTATATCACCGAAAAGGTCTTGCGGGATTAGTGACCCCAAGGAGGCCATTGTGTCCGCAAAATGATTCGATGATCGAGGGAGTGCCTCGATGTCATACCACTCAAGTTTTGCCAAGAATTTGTCCACGAGGGCTTTATAGGCCTTTAGAACTGGGCATTTGCATTGATATACCCCTTTGACTTGATTGACGATTAACAACGAATCGCCAAAGATGTTCAATATTTTGATGTTCATGGCGATTGCTGTCTGAAGACCTAGGAGCAAGGCTTCATATTCTGCATTGTTGTTGGTGCACTGGAAGTTTAATTTAAATGACAGGGGCATTGGAGTGCCCTGCGGTGTGAAGAATACAATTCTTGCGCCACCCCCTTGCTCGCATTTAGAACCATCAAAAAATAAGGTTATGTCGGCTCGAGACTCAGGCTCATCAGAATCTGGCGATTCTGAGACATGGAAGACCCCATCATCGGGTAGTTCTATGACCAGAGGCTGATCGTCTTCAAGAGGAGCCTCTGCTAGTTGATCGGCTATGACTTGTCCTTTTATAGATTTTTGCCCAATAAACTCAATGTCAAATTCCGTCAACAACATGATCCATTTCGTCGTGCGACTACTATGATAAGTACGACTCATCATGTATCGCAATGGATTCTCCTTAGACACAACATACGTCGTGTTGCTCAGCATGTAATGGCGTAGCTTTTTGGTAGCAAACACCACTGCCAAGCAGAGTTTCTCAACGTATGCATAGTTAAGTTCGTAATCGACCGTGGTGCGGCTAAGATAGTACGTAGCCTGTTCTTTGTGAAGTTCATTCTTCTGGGCTAGCATTGCGCCCAGTGCCACCTCAGTAGCTGAGATGTATAAGTAGAACGGCACACCTGGTCTAGGTGGTGCCAATACTGGCGACGAAGCCAAGTACTATTTGATTTCGTCAAAGGCTGACTGGCACTCGTCATCCCAATGAAATGTGACCCCCTTGTGCAATAATTTGTTCATGGGTCGGCATTTGTCAGATAATTGCGCTATGAAGCGTTTAATCGACGCGACCTTTCCTTGCAGACTTCTGAGCTGCTTGATAGTGGTTGGGGGAGCCATTTCAAGGATTGCCTTGACTTTGTTTGGGTCCACTTCGATGCCTCTCTTTGAGACTATAAAACCCAAGAGTTTTCCAGATGTGACGCCGAACACGCACTTCTTGGGATTCAATCGACCTTATGCTCTATGAGGCGATCGAGAATCTTGCTTAAGTCACCGAGATGATCTGAGCGCAAGAGAGACTTGGCTAACAAATCATCCATGTAATCTTCCAAAGTTTTGTGCATGTAATCGTGGAAGATATACGTCATAGCACGTTGGTATGTAGCGCCAGACATTTTTAAGGCCAAAAGGCATGACCTTATAGCAAAATGTCCCCCAAGGCGTTGTGAATGCCGTTTTGAGTTGGTCTTCAGGATTGATACGAATTTGATTGTATCCCGAGAAACCGTCCATTAGGGAGAGCATTTCGTGACCTGTTGTAGCGTCTACCAATGCGTCGATGCTTGGCAAGGGGAAATCATCCTTAGGACTCGCTTTGTTTAGGTCTCGAAAGTCGGTGCATATGCGAATCCTCCCGTCGGGCTTCTTGACGGGAACCATGTTGGACAACCATGGCGGATAATCCATGCGAGATGACAAATTGTGCATCCAACAGCTTTTGCAATTCGTCTTTGACCATCAAGGCCACTTTTGGGTGCATCTTTCTTAGTTTTTGCTTTACTGGGCTTGATTTTTGGATCAAGCGTTAAATTGTGCATGACTAGTTGCGGGTCTAGCCCTGGCATATCTTTGTATGACCATGCAAAAACTTCCTTCTTCTCTTTGAGAAGGGCAATATATTCGGCTTGCTCTTCGGGGGAAAGACTTACCCCGACTGATAATCTATGGATTCTTTGAATCTGTGCCGATGTCTACGTCAGTCGTCTCCTCGACTGACATGTGAGATCCGTCCTCCAACTGATGTGGAGTTGGGATTAAATGGATATCATCAGCTGAGTTAAGATCTGCGTTTGGAACCTCGGGTTCCTCTTCAGCTTGAAAAATATCCTGAGTTGTCCTTGGGGTAAAATGAAGCATTTCACCGAAAGGCCAATACTCGATGGTGACAATGGTGAATTGACGCGATCCCAATCGATGGCATCCATGTCTAGATGCAATGACCGTGATGGATCGGTCGGATTGCGGATGGGTGCGGTCAAATCAATGGAGATCATGTGGATGGAATGAATTTGGTCTCCAGAACCGCGGGTGTGATGACTTGATTCTTTTAGATGTTCCCTATACTCTGGATCTGGCTCTACGGGAACGGGCACGAATGGATCCTCTCTAGGTGCAAATTCATCTCTATGTGTGAAAAGGAAGGCGGGGTCTTCCCTCGGCACTGCTGTCATGATGGGATCTCGAGGTGGACGATGCTCATCTTGAATTTGGAGCCATAGGTCTAACACTTGGTCCCACCTCGCTGGGTCTACGTGCCATTCATGTCCTAACAGTATACCCATCTGTCCCATTAGATCTTCATGAGTTAGAGCACGGTGATTTTGTCGTGCATGTCTGAGATAGATCATCTCAGTCTCATCTTCTGAATCACTTTCATAGATCCAAAATTGTTCATTCTCTTCAGCATCTGTTGCTTGCGACGTTGAGGACTCTTCCTATTCCAGTGAATTAATCTGGTCCCATTGCGGTTGTTCCACTCTTGGTGGAGGGACCTGATTCTCTTGAGACTATGTTATTTCATCTGGAACCTCTAAGGGGAACAGTTTCAGAAAGATGTCTGGCAGCCGTTGATGTTCTCTTTGAGGATTAATCTCTGAACTTTCGCCTCTCTCTAGCAAAGAAGAGGGATTACTGTTGCTTCCAGGGGTGTTTGTTGACCATGGGAGGTAGTCTCCCAATGTGTATTCTGTATTCGGATTGGCATAAGGACCCAATGCCAATCCCCCCTTGTTGCCTATTTCTAGGCCTTGCATATTTTCAACCAAGATGTCTAATGGCAGGGGATGGTTGAACCCTACCCCTGACTTGTCATATGGCATCTGATATCTTGGTTGGCAAAGGATCCGCATCCCTTGCTCATATCTGTCTAGCCCGTATCCATGCCAATTGCATTGGCCGAGATATTTTAGGGCAAATTCTGGGTTTGACAGATAATTGATGTTTTCAACAAAAGGCTCTTCGTCTGTTTCCTTTTGTTGGCATGGTTCAAGACCATGATCAAAGCCCCCATACACAAAATTTGTCTGGTTCGGTGGGTAGCCTAGAGGGACGATTGTTCCAATGGGAAGGCGAGGTCTTCCCATGTCTTGTACTCGACTCCAAGTGTGGGGGTTGCCACAACATTTTGCACTAAGTATTCCCCCAGGCCCGTATCGGCCATTTCAACAATGATTGTTGATGATTGGGTGGGAGGAAACGGTAGTCCTTCCTGAGTCCATTCCATGTTTGGTGGTTCAGGAATCTTGGTTTTCGTTGCGTTGGGTGCTTCCTCTGTTGTTATTGTTGAAATTGTGGGCAACCTTTCTTCTAAGGGCTTAACCTCTTCCATGATTTGTTTTCCCTTGTCCTTCTGTTGGGCCATGATAGGTGGCGTTGATGATGAAGGAGCCGATGATGAAGTCTCACCTGGCTGGGATTTTGCCTTGTTGGCCACCAGTGGTGCCTGCGGTATTGGACCCTATTTAGATGGATTTAATTGGAAATCCAAATGCGTTGAAGGGAGGGTCGATTGAGGTATGAATTGTACCGCATTGCAATACTTGAAGGGCTCTAAGTCCATTGGGACTACATGTATTTCCCCTTCATAAGCATACTTTAAGCACTGGGTGGGTCGATCGAAGGGACACACTTCATGTCCCCGATCCAAGGCCGCCCTAGCAATATATTATAAGCCATTTCACCTTCCAAAGACATGGCACGGATGTAGGTATTGACTTTTGTCCTACTCGGATCGGCAGAATGACCGTGTCTGATCGTCGAGCATATTGCATCATTGAAAGCTCAGAGTGTGTACGTGGAGGCTGTGATGTGAGAGGTCGGCAACTTCAAATGCTTTAAGGCTGCAGTGGTTATGATGTTACTGGACGAGCCAGTATCTATCAGCACTCTCTTGTACGGAATCCCGTTGACCCGCGCGATAACGTGCAGGGGTGGATCTGCCATGTCATTTGATATCATTTTGACCTCATCTTCTCTGAATGTGATGACCGGCTCCGTACATTGTTTCACATGTCCCACGAAGGCGTTGAAAGAATTTGCCTCGTGGGGTTGTAATTCAATGGCTTTTAAAATGTCCATAAGAGCTTCTCTATGGGGAGCTGATTGTTGAATAAGCTCGTAGATGGACAGCCTCGCCGACGTGGTCCGCAAACTCTGCGTGAGTTTGGTTCGTATCGTGACCTCAGGTCTAGGCGGAGGGAACTGCGTTGGGCGTTGTTGAGGATGCGATGTTGCCGGAACTTCCCTCGTAGCTACCTCGGGGCAGTTGTCGGGTACCTTATGTTCCTTGTTACTATGCTAATCATTCCCACAAATCCCTGTGTGGGAAGATCTTGTCGCACCTCGTTAATCTGGAGTGGTTTTGTTTGTGCCTCGTGGGCTGGCAAGGGGTCCTTGAATACCCCCATTTGTTGGTTGTTTGGTGCGATGGGGTTGTCCACAACCAATGTTCTGTTGTCGATCAAATCCTGGACTAGGTCTTTGAATTTCCAGCACCCATTCAAGTCATGTCCTCTGCGCCTATGGAATCTACAATACAATTCCTCTCTGTACCCCCTAGGTTTGGGAATGTTAGGGTCTATAATTTGGATTTCCGACAGAGTGACTAAATTTGCCGTCAACAAGCGGTCAAATAAGGAGTCCCTAGACTCCGCATATGGGGTGAAATTTTGCCTAGGGCGACGTGGGTAATTCTGCTCCTGTCTTCTATTATCTCTTTCATAAGCAGGAGGCACTGCCTGGTAGTTAGCCTTTTGAGGCTGCGTTTCTTGCACAGGTGCGGGAACATTTATCGCAACTTGGTTGACTGCAGCGTGTTGTGGTTGCGTTGTCCCGATTTTAGTGGATTTATTCCACTCTTTCTTCTTAGGCTTGGTAATTGCGCCTTCGCCTATCTTAATCTCTTCTATGACTCTGGCTTGCGCCAAAGCTTCTTCTAAGTTGTCGTATTGTCGCAGTAACAATAGACCAGAGATTGATTTTAAGCAACTTTTTGTGAACATCTACGTGAGATCAGACATAGGAGGACGGTAGGGTAACCTAGAAAGCAAAGCTCTCCATCGATTCCCGTACGCTGCCATTTTTTCCTCTTCAAATTGCTTGAGGCTCGCTAAATCACTTAGTGATGCCTTCTTCCTTGTGTTGAAGGCAAAGCGTTCAAGAAACGCGTCTACTAATTGATCTAAATTGCTTATGTTGTGTTTGGGCAGTTGTGTGAACCAATCCGAGGTAGGGCCTACGAATGTGGTTATGAATGTTCTAAGCAACAATGCATCATTATCTTGGATGTCGAAGCATTGGCTTAGAAATCGTGTAACGTGTTCCTGTGCGTCCTCTTCACCTTTAAAAACCGCCAATTGAGGCAACTTGAAGTGTTCGGGGTAAAGAGGTGTAGGCACTGAGGGATGCACCGGATTACTGCGGAGTAGACGTAATGTGGGTTTTTGATGCCCAGCAACTTTTGTCTCCATAGACTCCAAACGCTCCAATAGCGCTTGGTATGCATCGAAAGATTTTATTTCTTCCTCTCTTGTTTGCTCTTGTTGCAAGTTACGGTAAACCGGAGGCCTATGGAGGGGTGGCCGAATGGCATCCCTCCTGCCTTGATGGGGAGTTTCAACATATTCCTCTTCCGGTTCATACTCCTCGTAAAATTCTTGAGGAGTCTCTCGGGCGAAACCTATGACCCTGATCAAGCTCTTGCTGAAGGTACCCATCATTGTTTTGGGGAGTTGCCTCCCTCTCGAATCTATGAGGTCTTGGAGGCAGAGCTTGACGAGGTCGTGGAGACATGTCCTGCACCAACGGATTATGCCTCTCATACTGTTCAGCTCTTTGGATGCGAGGGGTTGGCCCCCTCTCAGGTATTTCATAGCGTAACTCATCCGCTTCGCGTTGCATGCGTTCTCTATCCAAGCGGTGTCGGTACTCTATTTCCTGATAACTTGGTTTAAGCCGCATGATTTGGGCTTGACCGGTGGTATATCTGGTGACAACTGGGTCAATTTGGTCTACCCTATTTTGCTCAGGAGGTTCGAATGTTTCTCCTATGTGTTTACCTCGAGTTTGCTGATCTAAGGTTTCAATGGGTCGCTTCCCTCTGTCGAGGTAAGCGGTATGTGCTCGAGGTTCTGGCCTCAAGGGGTGATCATGATATCCTGCTGGTGCGGAAATGCAAGGTTCCCACGTTGTTTGTTGCCCTCGAGGAATGCGATGGCTTTCCTCGTACTCCCTTTCACGGGTGTGAAGGGGGTGGGCGGAGTTAGGTCGCCCTATGTAAGGAGCCCTGCGCTCCGGATTTGGTCTCTCTGTTCTGATGATAGGTAAAGAAGGGATGCCATATCCACGTTGCCCCTCCAAATGGATGGTGTGCCTGTCTAGTGCTTCATCGCGCGGTGGCCACTCATGCCTAACCTCAAGAGGTGATTCTCTATTTATGTCAAGGTCTACATGTAAGGCATCTTCCCGAAAGGGGCTGCTTTGAATAGGCATACCCCACCGAGGATTCTGAATTGGATTCTTTTGTAGGTTAGACCTATAAGGCGGTATGACCAAATCCTCAGGACTGAAGCGAAGGTGACTTGTGCCTACTTCTTGTGTACCTTTCGGAGCTTCTGCCCTTGATTGGGCTTGACTTTGGGTGTACACCATTGCGGTGCTTCTATGCTATCTAAATAAGTTTTTATCTCGTTTATGATTTTTTTTGTCTACACTAAGCAGAATTAAGCACACACATTCACAAAATCATGATTATCTCTTTTAAGGATTATTGGTGTGCCCTAAACTTGTTTAGTGCATTTTGGTGTTTTGTTTTGTTTTTGTAGGTTTTGAAGATCGTTTAAATGCATTATGACGGCTCATATAACTCCCAAAATGGTAGCCCCTTCAATATACCAACCAGGCCGATATACCAACCTCTCTATATACCCGCCCTTATGAGAGGGAGACTATAGGTACGTGAGAGCAGAAGGTACGTGGTACGTAGGTGGTACGAAAGGGGGATTGTCCTGTTAATGGCACCTACCATAGAAAACTTATCCTCGCATGCATGGGAATCACCCCAGCGACACTCGGTCTGTCTTCGTCAGGATTTACGCCTAACAATAGTTGACAATCGAGAAATGGATGCAAATCAAGCCAAGGTGGTGATGAAATCCACCAATGGTCTTGATAAAGGGCTGGGGTCTTACGACCAGCTCCTTGGTTTAAAATTGTTACGTGGAGTGTGTGAGGTTCATTTTATTTAGCGAAAATGAAACAAGCATGAATGATTTTCCCTAAGTATGCAGGATAAAATGAAAACAGTCAAAGAAACAGAAAATAGAAACAAAAAATTTAACAAAGATGATAAAATCCCTACCTCTTCTCTGCCTGCTCCAGTTGCTTCTAAATTTCTGCTCTGAAAATCTGTAGACAGAAAATCATCCCCTGGTGAGACGATTTACAGAACATAAATCGTCCCTGGCAGAGACGATTTTAAAATCGTCTCGGGGTGAGACGATTTCCAGTAAAGTAATCGTAACAGTCAGAGACGATTAACAGTCTGCAAAAAAAAAATGTACCTGTAAAACACAAAACACAAAAAAACCGATTAGTTTTTCTGTGATCTTAAAAACAGGGAACAAGTCCCACCGTGATCGCCACTGAAAGCACGAGATTCCGGGCAAAGGAAACACTAGTTGCAATATAACCAAAATCAAATGCGCTTAAGTCCTAAAAATGTGAATTGCATAAAACGAAAGAAACGCATTGGAAGAGACACAAGCAAATGGAGAAAACACAGCCCTTTCATTAATATCCCTTGATCTCTATTACAATGACGCCTCCTCCCTTTTCAGGGGCTAGGAGCGTTAAAAGAATTTGATTACAATCACTGAATGATTCCTCTTTCCGCGTGCCCACGATTGCAATGGGCGGGCCAAGATGATGTCGTCGCTGATGTCGATGAGTTCTTCACCTCCGCTGCTTCTCCTACGAACAAAGAAACAACCAAGATGTCAGTAGCACCTGCTGCAAGTGAAAAGTGTTTGTTCTTCTAAAATCATCAAAAGATGCATGCAAACATTTATCTAAAACAATGAACAAAATGATTCTAAACAACCTGAAAACTTTCCAGAAGATAGAAAATGTTACCAATAGGCCATTGCCACTGAGACAGTCGGCCAATCTGCTTTCAACTGGAAATCATCCCTGGGTGGGACGATTTCTGACTGTAAATCGTCCCTGGGTGGGACGATTTCTTCTGTGTTGGGGAAGCCGAACTGACACGCTCCAATGTCGACTCCCGAGGTCTCCAAAACACCTGCAGATAGAGGGGTTATGTAATTGGGGCCATTTTGGGACGACCCAGATGGTCGGATTCTCCCAATTTGGCCTCTATCTTCGGGAATTTGATATCGCCACCTGCAAGTCAATGAAACAACAAAGCGACACAAAACATACTAGAATCTGACCAAAAGTTACGAAATTGCAGCTATGAGTTCACCAAACATAATAACACAAAATGCAACCTGAAAAAGTAATCTAGAATACTCAAAAACTTGGAAAGTGCGGGGGTGCCCAAGTGGGCCTCCCACCGTTGGCACTTGGTTTCGGTGCCAATCCACTAGGGATGGGCCCAAAACCTCTTAGGATTGGGGGGGTCGGCGAATTGGTTGGTTCAGGTGTCCATGTGTTGGATTTGGGTCAGATTCAAGCTTCCAAAAGCCACCCAACAACCTCCCTTGCAAAAGAGATTGGTGGATGTGGGAAGGTGAACCAAAAGGGATGCAAGTGGGTCTTCAACTCGGCAGCACTTCGTTGCTTGAAAACTCCTTCAACTTGTATATTTTGGGTGAGAAAAGTCCCACCTTTTATAGACCCAAGGGGTCTCTTTTGGGAGGGAAGCACAAATGCCATGTGTTGGTCATAGGCGCCATGTGGCAGTCTTGTCTTCCCATGAGGGAGGGGAGTCCTCCGTTGACTTGGGCTTTGATAAATGCCTTTTGTGACAGTCCTCAAACGGCCTATTTGTCCACTCACACACGCGTGCGGGGCAGGAGTCATCAAATGACTGTTCTGGGCTGCCTCATTTGTCTTTTTTCCCGTTAAACTTGGAAATCATCCTTACCGGAGACGATTTCAGAAATCGTCCCTGGGTGAGACGATTTCAAGTTAGCAATCGTCCCTGGGTGAGACGATTACTAGGCAAAGTGTCTAAGTGTGCCAAATTGCTTCTTGACCTCACAAAATTGCTATGAAAGTGGTTAAGACCACTGTTTGACCTCTGAGGGCTGCCCTGGGGGCTGTGTTTGTCAAAGCGATCAGTGTTTGCAGTCACATAATCGGATTGGTGTTGTTTTGGTGTCTACATATATCACCAATTGGTCCCCCTTTCGATATACCTTTTGCTAGGCCGTTATATCGTACAAAATACCTGCCCTTACGTGAGGGAAACTATAGGTATTTAGAAAGATCAACAAAAATCACCCGCCCTTACGTGAGGGAGACTATAGGTGAGTTTTAGAGATCATACGATACGTGGAACATAAGCGGTACTGAAAGGGAATCGCCTTGTTGATGGCACCTACCATAGAAGATTCTTCTCATGCGTGGGGCGTAACTTCCCCTAAACACTATGAAGAATACTTCGTCAGGATTTACGCCTAAACACAAGTGCGATAAAGGGTAGTGGATGGAGTAAAAAAATGCAAAAATGGCTAACTTATCTCTCCCCGATGATTTATAGAGAACAAGCTCAGACGTCGTTGTAGCAGCTATATTAGGCGGTGGATACAGTAGCCAAATCACGACAACTTTACCTGTAAGTGCTGGCCAGAGGTATCACAAATACCGAACGTTGCAGTGCAATAAATTGCACGGATGGGTTTTAATTATTTCGGGGACTTAGGGAGTGTTTTGATTTTAATTTTTAATGTTATAGTGCAAAAATGAAATATGCAACATACAACAAAAAAAAATGCCCACAAGAATAACCCACAAGGTCTCGGGCACAGCCGAAAATGCACCTTTTACATTCCCCCTTTGATTTTTTGAAAAAATATCCCCCCTTAAAAAAAATTCTCTTTAACAAAGCATTTTAATAATTATTATGTTTTTAAAATTAAAATAAAT
Source organism: Wollemia nobilis (assembly GCA_028583015.1). Lineage (NCBI taxonomy): Eukaryota > Viridiplantae > Streptophyta > Pinopsida > Araucariales > Araucariaceae > Wollemia > Wollemia nobilis. The sequence goes on from JAQPPZ010006006.1 coordinate 48,703, forward strand.
AATTTTAATTTATATAGTTTTAAAACTTATAAAAAAATAAATTAAAATTAAATTTTAATTTATAAAGTTTAAAAACTATAAAAAATAAATTAAAATTAAAAATTTTAATTAAAAAATAATAATTAAAAAAACTTTGAAAAAAATAATTTATACCTTAGGGGGGAGTCGGCGGGATTTGAACCCCCGACCTGCAGGCTCCCAGAGCCTTACCGCACGGCTCACGACCACGTGAGCTAGCGGGCTGATCCGAAAGGATCAGTGGAGCTCCTCCTTTTGGATGCTCCTCCTCCTCTGCTGCGGCCTCCGGTTGCTCGGTCGCGCGTTGTTGCTTCCGCGCACGCTGGCGCTGCATTTTTTTTTTAAACTGGGCCACGTTCCGCCTTCAACAATCGGGGGGCGAGGGAGGGGGCACGTCCATGGGTGGTAGGGGGGCGTCCGCACTCTCCCGCGACGCAGCGAGCCGCCGGACGGGGGGGGTCCCGTCAGCCTCCCCACCTTCAACGGGGGGGTGTTCCCCGCGGTCCCTCCTGTGCATCTCCTGTCGCGACGCGACCTACGCGCGGGGGGGGGGTTCCCACGGTCCCTCCTGTGCATATAGGAGTCCGCGCGGGGGGGGGGGGTTCCCTCCTGTCGCGACGCGACCTACGTGCGCGTCAAAGGGAGCAGACCTCCCTCCTCTACATCTGCGAACAGGGAGGCATGGGGTTTCCAGCTGCGTCTGCAGCACTTCCACCGCGCGCGACGTCCTGCAGGGATGCCTGCGTTGCGTCCTGGAAAATTTTCTTTTTTATTTTTTTTTCTTCTGCCTCGCTGCTATCACGCGACAGGAAAATCATGTCGTGGAAAAATAAAATTACAAATAAAAACTCACTACTCGTCCGCCTCCAGCCTCGGCTTCTCACTGCTCCCTGCAATCTGGCTCTGATGCCATGTTAAAACAACGAACTAGTTTTATTAATCAGCAGCGAAGTTTAAATACTGTTTACAATGCCGGGAATAGTCACCGGCTGAACGGAACTGTTACAGAAGTTGTAACAGTATGCCAAATGATGCAATACAAACAAAAACATATTAAGTACGCTAACACAATTGGGACCTCAAAATATAATATTTTCATAATCTACTTTTTAGTATCATTGCCTTGATTCATATGTAATATCAATGGATTATGGTAAATATTTTGAATATCTATAGAAACATTTAATTAGGTATATATGATGCAAGAGCATCCAGTGGTGTAAGAGTGATCTTGCATCATCCAAATTTGTATATGTTTTATTATGTTCTAAAGTTTGTTTAGTTGTTTTAGGGGATGGAGAAATAGACCTAATGGTGAAAGAATCACCCTAATATCCTGAGAAGATTGCGAGATATGTAAGTTTTATGGTAAAAACCCTACCAAAATGGAGAAAATCCTACCACTAAAACTTACAAGTGAAATTTGAAGGCCTTAGATGCCTCGTAGAGGGGTGAAAATTAGGCGTAATATCCCTTAGAACATTATGCCGTTGTGGGTATTCTCGAGATCTCTTCAAAAACATGCACTAATAGTCAATCCGAGCAACGATCAAGGAGTTATGACCCCGGGAACATTTGCCTCCAAAATTCAAGTTTCAAATGAATAGTTTTAGGCAGGAAAAGGGGAAACTGGGTATTATAGGCGAATTTCAAAATTGTAAAAGGGGTCTGCTATGTATCCTCATTTTGATGAAAAATTAATAGAAAATCTCTGGCATTTTTTTGGCAAATTTTCCATTTAGGAAGGTTGTTTGTGTTCTGTTAATTACAGTTCTGCTTCAATATATATCACACTTTTGGTCCTTAGTAGTCAGTCACTCCATACTGAATTCTCCAAGGGTGTTTCTAATATTCATTAACACATACTTATTGATAAATTGATAATGGAAGTCCAAAAATCCTAACCCACACTAGAGGTTTTTTTGGATTTTTTTCATGAAAATAAATACACTCCATGGTCCTAAATAAAGGGTATCTCTTTCTCTAAACAATGGTCCACCAAGTATTATTTGATCAATGATTTTTAAACTAGGGAAGATAATGAGAAAAAACAAGGGATTTCAAATATGGCTTTTCTTCCAAGCTTCCCAATGAGTCTCACGTCTACGTCGCACACCCCCTTGACATGCCAAAATGATTACTTATTAGTATTATTACACATATTGATATTTAGCAAAGGTCAAAGGTGAAATTATCGATTCAAGGTGCTTAGAGAAATTTATTTAAAATGAATACATTTATTTTAAAATAATATAATCGTTATAGGATATGTTAGTAAATTTCCACTTCCATTGACATATTTATAGTTAAACCCTTAGATTCATATTTACTATTAGATTTTTAGGAAGACCTTAGAGAGCAATGATCCTTGTTTCCCAAACATAAGTAAGTTACTGGAAAACTTAATGGGTCTATGCCAAGGGCTTTGAATTTGAGCAAATAGATTGATAGGAGATGGAAGTCTCTAGGATATTGGTTTACGGGAAGAGTAGGACTCTTCCTTACCCACCGGTATAAAGGTTTTACACCTGAAAATATAAATATATCCCTAGTACCAATTTGGATCAGGATGTCTCGATTACTCATCGATTTCCTTGAGATTTTAGAAACAAAAGAAAAAGACAAGGTCTTGGTTATTTATGCCTATATAGTGGTCTTGATTTATACTAGAAGACATTTTCCTGAATCAATTTTTCTTAAATATGGGGTCAAGTTGTGAACCCAAATGAAAACATATCTCTCATATGTCGAAATATGTCATGACGTGGTGCATGTTGAGAGATCGTACCCTAAGAAGAGTCCAAGAAAAGCATATGTAGAAAAACACAAGATAAACATACAAATGGGTATGGATGAGGATGGTTTTCAACTTTCAAAAAATAGGTCTAGATAGATGAAAGTAAATAAACAATGGGGACTAGTAAGCAAGGATATTGAGAGAAATATGAATTCTTTTGAGGCTTTAGACTATGAAGAAAAATAGATCAAAGCTTAGAGGACATCTAAAATAAGATCAACATGCTAACAAGGAACTATCTACTCAATATCATCCAGATTTAAGGATGAACATTCCTATTTAACCTAATGAGTATGCCTCATCAAATTTGGAAGACTCTCTTGAAGTACTATGCACCATTTAGGAGGAGAAATGTGGTAGAGAAAACGTAATGTTAGAGTTAGATGTTAATGCCTCTACCATTAACAAGCAAATGCAAAAAAAAATGAGCAAGTCAAAAGTTTCATGAGCGGATCTAGAGAAGGATATCTCTAATGAATATTATTTAAAGTTTGTTTTAACTATATTCAAACAATTTCAATTATAACTGTTTGAATCTATTTCTATGGATTGTTTTAGAAATCCAAAGACTTGTTTGCCTGTTTTACTATAGTAAAATATTAGAGGGCTACTATAATTGTTATTCATCAATTATGTATGTCATTTTATTTTTCAATTTATATGCATAGTTTTCTAACCTTCCCAAGCTTAAATAAAAAATATCAATGTAGATTTGCTATCTCGTACATACTAGACCTATTTATGCATGACGCATTATAAATTTTCATAGGATTAAATCTTATTATAGGCTAAACCTACATCAATTAACCAATCATACCTTATATTTATTTAGGGTATTTTCTAACCCCTTTCCGTGCATTGTTTTTTGTTTAGGGTATTTTTTAACCCTCAAGTATATTTAAAACCATTATTTTCTTTTTATATCTTAAACAAATTGATAAAAATGTTATAACCTTGTTCTTAAATATTTTATATAATCTAAAATCTTAAAATCAAGAAATAAAAAATTAAATTTAAATTAAATAATAAATATTTAACTTTAATGTTTAATAACATTTTAAAAGTCATAATATAAAATATCCTCATTATATATATAATATTTATCAGGCATTATATGAGGTATGGAATCATATCAAACTTAATTCTAATTAAAGAAAATCAAATTAAGAAGGTAGCAAGTCAACCATAGAAGCATATTTCAAATAAATAATTAATTAATGAAGATTTTTAAAACGGAAAATTAATTATGTGTATGAAAAATATTAACCCTGGGCCAAACTCTGAGGCACCTCATACCTGCAGAGAGGACACATGTTTTTGGAACCCAACCATTTAACAATACAGATAGGGTGATACGAATGCCCACAAGGCAACACCAACATCTTCTGTGATTCACCCACACGCGCATCAGAATCATGGCAGATACAACACCATGCTTCTCCCCCTTCTCCTTCAAAATATCTTTTACATTCTCCAGTAGTAGTATGAGGATAATTGCTGCTCTCCGTGTAGGTATCTTTAATTTTCTCTCTATCACAAACATGATTAATCCCACGAGCCAATCCACGGGTTTGTTGGCCATAAAAATTCCATTTCAGGCATGCCATATCGGATTCTATATCACGGAGTAATCCTTGCCAATCCAAGCCACGACAAAGGATTTGCAATGTAGCATACCCAGAAATGGAAACCCTGACACGTAGAGGAAGAGTATAAGTCGGTCTGCAGTTATTTGTGTGATCTTGTTCTTGCTCATCTTGTTGGTTTGCCATGTTTCCACTTTGGCCATCTTCCTCCACTTGGGTTACACCATTCAGGCTTCTTCTTCCACCATCACTCGATTTTTCGCTCTGTGTATTAGAATCTTGACGTTGTTGAGGATGGTGGACAGCGATTTCTAAGTTGCTATTAGATATCTCGCTAACAAACCATTTGGGATCCAGTTTAATTTGAACAAATTTGCCTTCACAGTAGATACTATAAATCGTGGTAACCCCTCCTTCTAGTCGAATTTCATAACATACATGTCTCGGGAATTGTGATGGGCTGGGAACTCCTGCACTGATGCACTTTTTGATTATCTTTCGTAGCTGTTCTCTGTAAAACTGAGCGTCCATTGTCCTGACAGAGATTTCCTCCTTGCATTCGCATTCACCCAAGGCACCAATGTTTTTCCCGCATACATCACACCGTATAGATCCAGTTGCAGCCATGGGAAATCCCTGTTACGAAAATTCTGGCTCGGCAAATTGTGGGATGGAACGTAATCTAATAGATTGTTGGAATCTAGAAAATTAATCAAACTTGTATATAATTATCTCTAAAGAAAAAATCCAACGGACAAATGCACTAACAATTTCTGGTCGGCGAATTTAGAAAAAATATTTCGGGTTTTGATGATGTACTAGCACATACTGCCTCAATTATTTAGTGTGCTTCGGAAAAAAATATTTCGGCTTCTCCCTTTGGTTTTTGACGGCGTATTAGCACAGGTTGCCTTGTTTAAAGCTAGCACAGTAGACAATAGACTCTAGAAAACAGACGGGTGGACCCCTCTCTTAAATGTGGGAGAAAATTTAATATTTAATAGATCATACAAAAAAATACCTGTACACATTATTCATCCCAATCTTATTTAGTAAGTCTGCTCAATTTATTTGACTTAATTTAATTTTAGAAATTTATGTGGAAATGACATTGGCAATCTGCAATGTAATAGAAGCAGCATGCCTAGGTTAGGTCATGCAATTTTTGTTCATATTTATTGAGATTAATTATTTGTTTGTCTCGCTTGTATAGTTTCTACGTTCCATGCTCTGTCTAGGTTAGACCATGCAGGTTTTGTTTATATTTACTGAGATTAATTATTTGTCCATCTAGCTCTTACAGTTTTATGTTACATGTTCCAGGTTTGAGAATAACCCATGGAGTGAAATGTCTTTCAAAATTAGAATTTATAAACTACACTTTTTGTGTGTTTTCATAAATAAAATACTTATCCGGAATGTTTAGTCCTAAATACTTTTATATTTAATATTTATTAAAGAGATTAATGCATTGATTTACACATGCATTTGTATTCATTTGTGTTTATTTTACTTTTTTTAATCATTTATGCTATGCAAAGCCTTATACTTTTCTTCACGACCCTTGGTATTTTCTTAACCTTTACATTTATTTTAATTTTGATACAAACATTCTTTTGAATATCTTTAAGTGAGGGTAACTATTTGCATAACTATTCTCTTAACCTTTACATTTATTTTAAATTTGATACAAACATTCTTTTGAATATCTTTTAAGTGAGGGCAACTATTTGCATAACTAAAGTGCGTCTACTCTCTCCTACCTTTGAGATGTTTTTGCAACCTAGTCAACATTAGATGTTTAGATTCTTAAATATATTCATAGAACTGAAATTTGGCCTCATGTCTCTTGTCGTAAATATACTAAAAAATGAAGGAATTATCCATGATTATAACAACATTCATCTTTAGAACATTATATATGTTATAAAATATTATACCTATATTTTAAATAAATGTATATTTTTTACAAAATAGGCATTTATTTGATTTTGATTCCTCTTGTGTTAAATAAATCGTGCTTGAAGTAACTTCAATAATGTCTATGGCAGATTATAACTATATCTTTGTCCTAATATGATTGTTAAAAACATTATAGATTTGTATCTAGCACAAGGTAATGATACGGATATTACATAAATTTAATCTATTATCGATCAAATTAGGATTAGAATAAAAACATGAAAGATGACAAAATACATGAATTCTACTAAACAAAAAAGAGTTGCATAGATTTAATTAACAAAATGCAAGAAATAAACCGAAAAGTCCTTATTCATTGCATTAGTGACACTACCATTTTATTTTGCCAACTGTGCAATGGTTGTGGCATGGCCCTTCTAGCCCATATTAATATTCACTTATCAATTTTATTATTTAATGAATGGGTGGACATTGATATTATTTTACTTCTCATGCATTGAATGATCATGCATTTTCATCACTATAGCGTAAAATTCATATTTGCTTAAATTTCTTGCACTCTTTAACTTTCAATGAAATTTTATTCTTGTACTTTACTTTCCTATATTTTATTTTCTACATTTTGTTTTCATGCAAGTTAGATTAGATTAGAATAAGACTTTAGTATATTGTACAATCTAGAGGTCAAGAAATGGTTATCCCTTCTAACCTTGTCTAAACTTGGATTAAGAGCATAAAAGAATTATTAGAAGTAAGGACACTTGCTTGGTTGAACAGGTTCATATGTCTAAACAACATTACATTTATATTGGCTTCATTAACCATACCCAACTTTCCTTTTTATGAAATACATTCTAGTTTGTATTTCTATCAAATATAGTTTTCAACTTCCTCAAATTGCTACATGTTCATAATCAACTCATTGATATTGCTTTTATTAGACATAAAATCTTACTTCTAAAATTTGAATTTTAACAAAATGAAACTGAACACCATAAATGGCTAAATATTTGTCATCCACATTTCGTGTCTATAAATATTTTGCTTCTAACAACCTATTAATCCCTTCATACCTATTTTTAGGGGTCTTATTCATGCCCCTAATATTCTAATATGTCATTTTCATCATCGATTTTTCATTTATGGGTTTAGCCTCACTTCTTGTTAATAATTATAATTTTTTCTATTATTTTTAAATACCAATATCCCTTTGAATTTCTTTTCCTCTTTGTTTTTTTTTCATATTGAGACTTATCATCCATAGGTTTATCTTACTATGAATGGTTCAAAATGTAAGAAATAACCTCAACATAATTTTCTTCTTTATGTTAACCTAGACACCCTAAGTTATAGAAAACTTATCCATCACAAGTGCCTCCTTGTGCTTCCCTAAAAACCCTAAATTGTTATTTATTTCCTCCATCCTCATTTATTTGTCATGCTATTATTGGAACACCAAAGTGAAACGGATAACCTCGACGCTACTTTCATCTCTATTTTCAAGAGTGAATTTTATACTAGTTAACAAAAATAAAGCCAATTTACCAATATTAAGAATGACCTCTTTTATCGTCTATATTTTAAAATACTTTCTTCCACATATTTATTTGCACCTTTAACTTTTTTTGCTCAAGAACTTCCATATTGTACTTTTCATCCCTTGTATCCTTCACTGTTTCTCATAATGAATTGTTTGAGTGAATTATGATGGCCATTGTCGTATGATGTTGTAGATAGGATTTCCTTACCTCTTCTATTCGAGTGGAATTGCCTTAATCTAATACAACTTATGTTATAGTGTGAATTCCTTGTTTCATCTTAAAGTTGATCTCATGACATTTTTTTGTTTCTTTCTTTACATCTTTTACTTGGAAGTCTCTTGCCATGTGTCTAGTCTCATAACAATTGGGACCTCAAAATATAATATTTTCATAATCTACTTTTTAGTATCATTGCCTTGATTCATATGTAATATCAATGGATTATGGTAAATATTTTGAATATCTATAGAAACATTTAATTAGGTATATATGATGCAGGAGCATCCAGTGGTGTAAGAGTGATCTTGCATCATCCAAATTTGTATATGTTTTATTATGTTCTAAAGTTTGTTTAGTTGTTTTAGGGGATGGAGAAATAGACCTAATGGTGAAAGAATCACCCTAATATCCCGAGCATATTGCGAGATATGTAAGTTTTATGGTAAAAACCCTACCAAAATGGAGAAAATCCTACCACTAAAACTTACAAGTGAAATTTGAAGGCCTTAGATGCCTCGTAGAGGGGTGAAAATTAGGCGTAATATCCCTTAGAACATTATGCCGTTGTGGGTATTCTCGAGATCTCTTCAAAAACATGCACTAATAGTCAATCCGAGCAACGATCAAGGAGTTATGACCCCGGGAACATTTGCCTCCAAAATTCAAGTTTCAAATGAATAGTTTTAGGCAGGAAAAGGGGAAACTGGGTATTATAGGCGAATTTCAAAATTGTAAAAGGGGTTTGCTATGTATCCTCATTTTGATGAAAAATTAATAGAAAATCTCTGGCATTTTTTTGGCAAATTTTCCATTTAGGAAGGTTGTTTGTGTTCTGTTAATTACAGTTCTGCTTCAATATATATCACACTTTTGGTCCTTAGTAGTCAGTCACTCCATACTGAATTCTCCAAGGGTGTTTCTAATATTCATTAACACATACTTATTGATAAATTGATAATGGAAGTCCAAAAAATCCTAACCCACACTAGAGGTTTTTTTGGATTTTTTTCATGAAAATAAATACACTCCATGGTCCTAAATAAAGGGTATCTCTTTCGCTAAACAATGGTCCACCAAGTATTATTTGATCAATGATTTTTAAACTAGGGAAGATAATGAGAAAAAACAAGGGATTTCAAATATGGCTTTTCTTCCAAGCTTCCCAATGAGTCTCACGTCTACGTCGCACACCCCCTTGACATGCCAAAATGATTACTTATTAGTATTATTACACATATTGATATTTAGCAAAGGTCAAAGGTGAAATTATCGATTCAAGGTGCTTAGAGAAATTTATTTAAAATGAATACATTTATTTTAAAATAATATAATCGTTATAGGATATGTTAGTAAATTTCCACTTCCATTGACATATTTATAGTTAAACCCTTAGATTCATATTTACTATTAGTGTAGACACCAAAACAGCACCAATCCGATTATGTGACTACAAACACTGATCGCTTTGACAAACACAGCCCCCAGGGCAGCCCTCAGAGGTCAAACAGTGGTCCTAACCACTTTCATAGCAATTTTGTAAGATCAAAAGGGCAATTTCGCACATTTAAGCACTTTGCTCAGAATCTGTCTCACCTAGAGACGGATTCAAATCTGTCTCACCCAGATACGAATTCAAAATTAGAATCTGTCTCAACTAGAGATGGATTCTGAATTCATAACTGGTAGGGATGAATTCTGAGTTTAACGGGCAAAAGGAAGAATGGTGCCAAGTGGCAGCCCAGGACAGCCAGTTGATGACTCCTGCCCCGCACGCATGTGTAGGTGGACAGAGGGGCCGTTAGAAGACTGTCACAAGGGGCAATTATGAAAGCCCAAGTCATGGAGGACTCCCCCTACCTCATGGGAAGACAAGACTGCCACATGGCACCTATGACCAACACGTGGCACCTATGCTTCCCTCTCAAAAAAGACCCCATGGGTCTATAAAAAGTGGGACTTTTCTCACCCAAAATATACAGGTTGAAGGAGATTTCAAGCAACGAAGTGCTGCCGAGTTGAAGACCCACTTGCATCCCTTTTGGTTCACCTTCTCGCATCCACCAATCTCTTTTGCAAGGGAGGTTGTTGGGTGGCTTTTGGAAGCTTGAACCTAACCCAAATCCAACACATGGACACCTGAACCAACCAATTCACTGACCCCCCAATCCTAAGAGGTTTTGGGCCCATACCTAGTGGATTGGCACCGGAATCAAGTGCCAACGGTGGGAGGCCCACTTGGGCACCCCCGCACTTTCTAAGTTTTAGAGCATTCTAGATTACTTTTGCAGGTTGCATTTTGTGTTATCATGTTTGGTTAACTCATAGCTGCAAGTTCATAACTTTTGATCAGATTCTAGTATGTTTTGTGTCACTTTGTTGTTTCACTAACTTGCAGGTGGCGATATCAAATTCCCGAGGATAGAGGCCAAATTGGGAGAATACTACCATCTGGGTCGTCCCAAAATGGCCCCAATTACATAACCCCCTTGTTTGTAGGCATTTTGCAAGTCCCGAGATTCAACATTGGAGCAGCAGCAGGTCGGCTTTTTCAACACAGAAGAATTCGTCCCACCCAGGGACGATTGCAGTCAGAATTCGTCCTGCCCAGGGATGAATTCCAGTTTAAGGTAGATTGGCCGACTGTCTCAGTGGCAGTGGCCTCCTGGTAATATTTTCTGTCTTCTGTCAAGTTTTCAGGCCATTTGGACTTACTTTACCCACTGTTTCAGACAAATTTTTACATGCATCTTTTGGCGATTTTAGAGAACAAAAACTTTTCATTTGCAGTAGGTGCTACTGACATCTTCGTTTTTTCTTTGTTCATAGGAGGAGCAGCAGAGGTCAAGGACTCATCGACATCAACGGCGGCATCATCTTGGCCCGTCCATTTCAAGTGTGGGCACGCGGGAAGAGGAACCTTAAGTCTCGATTGTAGTCAAATTCTTTTAACGCTCCTAGCCCCTAAAAATGGAGGAGGCGTATTTGTAACAGAGATCAAGAAATTTTAATGAAAGGGCTGTGTTTTATCCATTTGCTTGTATCTCGTTTTAATGCATCTTTTTCCTTTCATGCACTTTACATTTGTAGGACTTAAGCGCATTTGATTTTGGTTGCATCGCAATTAGTGTTTCCTTTGCTTGGAATCTCGTGCTTTCAGTGGCGATCACGGTGGGACTTGTCCCATATTTTTAAAATCATAGAAAACTGATCAGAGTTTTGTGTTTGTGCTTGACAGGTACATTTTTTTTGTTGCAGACTGCTATTCGTCTCTCACTATTACGAATTCTTAACTGCAATTCATCTAACCCTGAGATGAATTCAAATTCGTCTCTGGGAGGGACGAATTCTATTCTGCAATTTGTCTCCCAGAGGGACGAATTCCTGCCTGTGGATTTTCAGAGCAGAAATTTAGAAGCAACTGGAGCAGGCAGAGAAGAGGTAGGGATTTTTATAATCTCTATTAAAATTTCTATTTTTGTTTCTATTTCTTTGACTATTTTCATTTTATCCTGCATTACTTAGGGAAATTCATTTATGCTTGTTTTATTTTCGTTAAATAAAATGCATCCCACACACATCACGAAACAATTTTAAACCAAGGAGTTGGTCGTAAGACCCCAGCCCTTGAGCAAGACCAACGGTGGGTTCATCACCACCTTGGCTTAGCTTTGCATCCATTTCCCGATTGTCAACTGTTGTTAGGCGTAAATCCTGACAAAAGTAGACTGAGTGTCACTGGGGTGATTCCCATGCGTGCAAGGATAAGTTTTCTATGGTAGGTGCCATTAACAGGACAATCCCCCTTTCGTACCACCTACGTACCACGTACCTTCTGCTCTCACATACCTATAGTCTCCTTCTCATAAGGGCGGGTATATAGAGAGGTTGGTATATCGGCCCGGTTGGTATATTGAAGGGGCGACCGTTTTGGGAGTTATATGAGTCGTCATAATGCATTTAAACGTTCTTCAAAACCTACAAAAACAAAACAAAAAAATCAAAATGCACTAAACCAGTTTAGGACACACCATTTAATCCTTAAAAGAGATAATCACGATTTGTGTATGCGTGTGTTTATTTCTGCTTAGTGTAGACAAAAACAAAAATCATCATAAAAGAGATAAAAATCTGTTTAGATAGCATAGAAGCACCGCAATGGTGTACACCCGCAACCAAGCCCAATCAAGGGTAGAAGCTCCGAAAGGTACACAAGAAGCAGGCACAAGTCGCCTTCGCTTCAGTCTTGAGGATTTGGTCATACCACCTTATCGGTCCAACCTACAAAAGAATCCAATTCAAAATCCTCGGTGGGGTATGCCCATTCAAGGCAGCCCCTTTCGGGAAGATGCCCTACATGTAGACCTTGATATAAATAGATAATCGCCTTCTGAGGTTAGACATGAGTGGCCACGGCGCGATGAAGTGCTAGATAGGTACACCATCCGTTTAGAGGGACAATGTGGATATGGTATCCCTTCTTTAGATAGGGCGACCTAAATCCGCCCACCCCCTTCACACCTATGAGAGGGAACGCGAGGAAGATCATCGCATTCCTCAAGGACAACAACATGCAGTGCGGGAACCTTGCATTTTTGCACCAGCTGGACATCATGATCACCCCTTGAGGCCAGGACCTCGAGTACATGCCGCATACCTCGACAGAGGGAAGCAACCCATTGGAATTTTAGATCATCAAAATCAAGATAAACACATAGGGGAAACATTCGAACCTCCTAAGAAAAATAGGGTAGACCAAATTGACCCGATAGTCGCCCAACATGCCGCCCATCAAGCCCAAATCATGCGGCTTAAACAAAGTCATCAGGAGATAGAGTATCGACACCGCTTGGATAGAGAGTGCATGCAACGCGAAGCGGATGAACTACGCTATAAACTACCTGAGAGGGAGCTAACCCCTCGCATCCAAAGGGCTGAACAGTATGAGAGGCATAATTCGTTGGTATAGGATAGGTCTCCACGACCTCGCCAAGCTTTGCCTCCAAGACCTTATAGACCCGAGAGGGAGACCACTCCCCGAAACAACGATGGGTACCTTCAGCAAGGACTCAATCAGGGTTATAGGTCTCACCCAGAGACTCCTCAAGAATTTTACGAGGAGTATGAACCAGAAGTAGAATATGTTGAAACTCCCCATCAAGGCAAGAGGGCTTCCAATCGGCCACCCCTCCATAGGCCTCCAGTTTACCATAACTTGCAACAGGAGCGAACAAGAGAGGAAGAAATAAAATCTTTCGATGCATACCAAGAACTATTGGAGCGTTTGGAGTCTGTGGAAACAAAAGTTGTTGGGCATAAAAAACCCACATTACGTCAACTCCGTAGTAATTCGGTGCATCCCTCAGTACCTACACCTCTTTACCCCGAGCACTTCAAGTTGCCTCAATTGGCAATCTTTAAAGGTGAAGAGGACGCACAAGAGCACGTTACAAGATTTCTAAGCCAATGCTTCACAATCCAAGATAATGACGCATTACTGCTTAGAACATTCATAACCACATTCATAGGCCCTGCCTCGGATTAGTTCACACAACTGCCCAAACACAGCATAAGCAACTTAGATCAATTAGTAGATGTGTTTCTTGAACGCTTTGCCTTCAACACAAGGAAGAAGGCATCACTAAGTGATCTGGAAAGCCTCAAGAAATTTGAGGAAGAAACAATGGCAACATACGAGAATCGATGGAGGGCTTTGCTTTCTAAGCTACCCTACCGTCCCCCTATGTCTGATCTCACGCAGATGTTTGCAAAAAGTTTCTTAAAATCAATCTCTGGTCTATTGTTGTTGCGGCAATACGACAGCTTAGAAGAAGCTTTGGCGCAAGACAGAGTCATAGAAGAGATTAAAATAGGTGAAGGCACAATTGCTAAGCCTAAAAAGAAAGAGTGGAATAAAACCACTAAAATCGGGACAACGCAACCACAACACGCTGCAGTCAACCAAGTTGTGATAAATGTTCCCGCGCCTGTGCAAGAAACGCAGCCCCAAAATGCTAATTACCAGGTAGTGCCTCCTGCTTATGAAAGAGATAATAGAAGACAGGAGCAGAATTACCTGCGTCACCCTAGACGACATTTCACCCCATATGCAGAGTCTAGGGATTCCTTATTTCACCGCTTGTCAGTGGAAAATTTAGTCACTCTGCCAGAAATTCAAACTATAGACCCTAACATTCCCAAGCCTAGGGGGTACGAGAGAAGAATTGTATTGTAGATTCCATAGGCGCAGAGGACATGACTTGAATGGGTGCTGGAAATTCAAAGAACTAGTCCAAGATTTGATCGACAATAGAACATTGGTCGTGGACAACCCCATCGCACCAAACAACCAACAAATGGGGGTATTCAAGAATCCCTTGCCTGCCCACGAGGAATAGACAAAACCACTCCAGATTAACGAGGTGCAATAGGATCTTCCCATGTAGGGATTTGTGGGAATGATTAGCATAGTAACGAGGAATAGAAGGTGCCCAGCAGTTGCCCCCGAGGTAGCTACGAGGGAAGTTTCGACAACATCACAGCCTCAACAACGCCCAACGCAGTTGCTTCCACCTAGACCAAAGGTCACAATACGAACCAAACTCACGCAGAGTTTGTAGACCACATCGGCTAGGCTGTCCATTTACGAGCTTATTCAACAGTCAACACCCCATAGGGAAGCTCTTATGGACATTTTAAAAGCCATTGAATTACAGCCCCACGAAGTAAATTCTTTCAACAACTTCGTAGGACATGTGAAACGATGTACGGAGCCGGTCATCACATTTAGAGAAGATGAGGTCAAAACGATATCGAATGACATGGCAGATCCACCCCTACACGTCATCACGCGGGTCAACGGGATTCCATACAAGAGAGTGCTGATAGATACTGGCTCGTCCAGTAACATCATTACCACTACAGCCTTAAAACATTTGAAGCTGCCAGCCTCTCACATCATAGCCTCCACGTACACACTGCGAGCTTTTAACGATGCAATATGCTCGACAGTCGGCACAGTTGTTCTGCCTATCCAGGTAGCACAAAAGTCAATACCTACACTATGCCATGTTTTGGAAGACGAAATGGCTTATAATATACTTCTGGGGTGGCCTTGGATCAGGGACATGAAGTGTGTCCCTTTGATCGCCCACTAGTGCTTGAAGTATGCTTATGAAGGAGAGATCCATGTAGTCCCAATGGACTTAGAGCCCTTCAAGTATTGCAATGCAGTACAATTCATGCCTCAATCGACCCTCCATTCAACACATTTGGATTTCCAGTTAAATCCATCTAAACAAGGTCCAATACCGCAGGCATCACCGGTGACCAACAAGGAAAAATCCCAGCCAGGTGAGACTTCATCACCTGCTCCTTCATCATCAACGCCACCTATCACGGCCCAACAGAAGGACAAGGGAAAACAGATCATGGAAGAGGTTAAGCCTCTAGAAGAGGGGTTTCCCACAATTTCAAAAATATCAATAGAGGAAACACCCAACACAACATAAACCAAGACTCCTGAACCACCAAAAATGGAATGGACTCAGGAAGGACTACCGTTTCCTCCCACCCAATCATCAACAATCATTGTTAAAATGGCCAGTATGGGCCTGGGGGAGTACTTAGTGCAAAATGTTGTTGCAACCCCTACATTGGAGTCAGTATAGGACATGGGAAGACCTCGCCTTCCCATAGGGACAATTGTTCCTCTAGGCTACCCACCAAACCAGACAAATTTTGTGTATGGGGGCCTTGATCATGGTCTTGAAATATGCCAGCAAAAGGAAGCAGACGAGGAACCTTTTGTTGAAAACATCAACTATCTGTCAAACCCAGATTTTGCCCTAAAATATCTCGGCCAATGCAATTGGCATGGATACGGGCTAGGAAGATATGAGCAAGGGATGCGAGTCCTTTGCCAACCAAGATATCAGATGCCATATGACAAGTCAGGGGTAGGGTTCAACCATCCCCTGCCATTAGACATCTTGGTTGAAAATATGCAAGCCCTAGAAATAGGCAACAAGGGGGGATTGGCATTAGACCCTTATGCCAATCCAAATACAGAATACACATTGGGATACTACCTCCCATGGTCAAAAAACACCCCTGGAAATAGCAGTAATCCCTCTCCTTTGCTAGAGAGAGGTGAAAGTTCGGACATTGGTCCTCAAAGAGAAAACCAACGGCTGCCGGACATCTTTCTGAAGCTTTTCCCCTTAGAGATTCCAGACGAAACAACACAACATCAAGAGAATCAGGTCCCTCCACCAAGAGTGGAACAACCACAATGGGACCAGATTAACTTACTGGAACAAGGAGGATCCTCAACGTCGCAATCAACAGTTGCTGGAGAGGATGAACAATTTTGGATCTATGAAAGTGATTCAGAAGATGAGACTAAGATGGACTATCTCAGACATGCGCGAAGACATCACCGTGCTTTAACTCATGAAGATCTAATGGGACAGATGGGCATACTGTTGGGGCATGAATGGCAAGTAGACCCAGTAAGGTGGGACCAAGTGTTAGACCCATGGCTCCAAATTCAAGATGAGCATCGTCCACCTCGATATCCCATCATGATAGCAGTGCCGATGGAAGACCCCGCCCTCCTTTTCACAAAATTCGCACCTAGGGAAGATCCATTCATGCCCGTTCCCGTAGAGCCAGATCCAGAGTATAGGGAGAATCTAAAAGAATCAAGTAATCACACCCGCGGTTCTGGAGACCAAATTCATTCCATCCACATGATCTCCATTGATTTGACGACACCCATCCGCAATCCGGCCGATCCATCGTGGTCATTGCATCTAGACATAGATGCCATCGACTGGGATCACGTCAATTCACCATTATCACCATCAGAGTACTGGCCTTTCAATGAAATACTTCATTTTACCCCAAGGACAACTCAGGATGTCTTTCAAGCTGAAGAGGGACTCGAGGTTCCAAACGCAGATCTAAACTCAGCTAATGATATCCATTTGATCCCAACTCCACATCAGTTAGAGGACGGATCCCACATGTCAGTCGAGGAGACGACTGACGTAGATATCGGCACAGATACAAAGAATCCACAAATTATCAAGCTGGGGGTAAGCTTATCCCCTGAAGAGCAAGCCGATTACATTGCCCTTCTCAAAGAGAAGAAGGAAGTTTTTGCATGGTCGTACAAGGATATGCCAGGACTAGACCCACAGCTAGTCACGCATAATTTAATGCTTGATCCGACAATCAAGCCTGTAAAGCAAAAACTACACAAGATGCACCCAACAGTGGCCTTGATGGTCAAATATGAATTACAAAAGCTGTTGGATGCACAATTTGTCATCTGCATGGATTATCCGCCATGGTTATCCAACATGGTTCCTGTCAAGAAGCCCGACGGGAGGATTCACATATGCACCGATTTTTGAGACTTAAACAAAGCGAGTCCTAAGGATGATTTTCCCTTACCGAGCATCGATGCATTGGTAGACGCTACAGCAGGTCACGAAATGCTTTCCCTAATGGATGGTTTCTCAGGATACAATCAAATTCGTATCAATCCTGAGGACCAACTAAAAACGGCATTCACAATGCCTTGGGGGACATTTTGTTATAAGGTCATGCCTTTTGGCCTTAAAAATGCTGGCGCTACATACCAACGTGCCATGACGTATATCTTCCACGATTACATGCACAAAACTTTGGAAGATTACATGGATGATTTGTTAGCCAAGTCTCTCTTACGTTCAAATCACATCAATGACTTAAGCAAGATTCTCGATCGCCTCATAGAGCATAAGGTCAGACTGAACCCCAAGAAGTGCATTTTCGGCATCACATCTGGAAAACTCTTGGGTTTTATAGTCTCAAAGTGAGGCATCGAAGTGGACCCAAACAAAGTCAAGGCAATCCTTGAAATGGCTCCCCCAACCACTATCAAGCAGCTCAGAAGTCTGCAAGGAAAGGTCGCATCGATAAAATGCTTCATAGCGCAATTATCTAACAAATGCCGACCCATGAACAAATTATTGCACAAGGGGGTCACATTTCATTGGGATGACGAGTGCCAGTCAGCCTTTGACGAAATCAAACAATACTTGGCTTCATCGCCAATGTTGGCACCACCTAGACCAGGAGTGCCGTTCTACTTATACATCTCAGCTACTGAGGTGGCATTGGGCGCCATGCTAGCCTAGAAGAATGAACTCCACAAAGAACAAGGTACTTACTATCTTAGCCGCACCCTGGTCAGTTACGAACTTAACTATGCATACGTTGAGAAACTCTGCTTTGCAGTGGTGTTTGCTACCAAAAATCTACGCCACTACATGCTAAGCAACACTATGTATGTTGTGTCTAAGGAGAATCCATTGTGATACATGATGAGTCGTACTTATCATAGTAGTTGCACGACGAAATGGATCATGTTGTTGACGGAATTTGACATTGAATTCATCGGACAAAAATCTATCAAAGGACAAGTCATAGATGATCAACTAGCAGAGGCTCCTCTTGAAGACGATCAGCCTTTGGTAATAGAACTACCCGATGAGGGGGTATTCCATGTCTCAGAATCGCCAGATTCTGATGAGCCTGAGTCACAGGCCGACATAACCCTGTTCTTCGATGGTTCTAAGTGTAAGCAAGGTGGTGGTGCAGGAATTGTATTCTTCACACCACAGGGTGCTCCAATGCCCCTATCATTTAAATTAAACTTCCAGTGCACCAACAATAATGCAGAATATGAAGCCTTGCTCCTAGGTCTTCAGACAGCAATCGCCATGAACATCAAAAGACTGAACATCTTTGGTGATTCGCTGTTAATCGTCAATCAAGTCAAAGGGGTATATCAATGCAAATGCCCAGTCTTGAAGGCCTACAAAGCCCTTGTGGACAAATTCTTGGAAAAACTTGAATGGTATGACATCGAGGCACTCCCTTGATCATCGAATCGTTTTGCGGACATAATGGCCTCCCTAGGGTCACTAATTCCGCAAGACATTTCTGATGATATGACAACCATCCAAGTCAAAACCTTATCGCAATCCGTGATGGAGCGTGCAAGCCCAGACTTGATGCTAGGAATCCACATGATCCAGATCTAACCATCCTCGGATAAGTTCTTTCGAATCCGAGATCGTCTGAAACGTGCCAACTGGGGGTCCTTGTTTTCCTCTACTCCCATTAATAGCAACATAATGCTATTTTTACAAGTTTTATCCCAATCAACATTTGTTAGGGAAGAACTTCAAAAGGGATTGGCGGTTCATACTGTCGAGGTTTCTGATCAACAGGACTTGTATTTACCCATAAGAGATTACCTCAAATTAGGTAATCTTCCCTTTGGATTGACGCACGCCGCAAAACGAACATTCAAGCAGAAAGCGACTAAGTATGTCTTGATAGGAGACATTTTGTATTGTCGAAGCTATGACGGAATTCTTCTTCGCTGTTTGGACCAGCAAGAGTCTACTTGGGCAGTCGCCCAAGCGCACGACGGTACATGTGGCGGCCACTTCAGTGGTATGGCCATTGCAAAGTGCATTCTCTGCATAGGCTATTATTGGCCATATTTAGAGCGAGATTGTTGCGAGTATGTCAAGAAGTGCGTGAAGTGTCAACATCATGCCAATTTGATGCATGTACCTTCCTAGGCCCTACAGACAGTCTAGTCTGCTTGGCCATTTTCACAGTGGGGCCTCGATCTAATCAAAAATATCTCCCCTGTATTGTCAGGCCGTCACACATTTATCATAATGACCACAGAATATTTTACCAAATGGGTGGAAGCAATTCCGTTAACCTCAACCAAAGGACCCCGCATTGTGGAGTTCATCTTGCATAACATCATATGTCATTTTGTTATTCCATCCGAAATAATCTCAGATAATGGGCCATCATTCAAGAACAAAGACGTGCGTGCTTTGACCACAAAGTACAAAATTTAGCATAGCTTTTCAACGCCCTATTATCCGCAAGCAAACGGGCAAGCAGAGGCATCAAACAAAACACTAGTCGCCATCCTTAAAAATACAGTCGCAGACAGTCATAAGGATTGGTACATACAAATCCCACTTGCCCTTTGCGCTTATTGCACTAGCATTCAGACGCCCACTAGGGCAACTCCATTTTCGCTCGTGTATGGTTCAGAGGCAGTAATGCCTCTCGAGTTGGAAATTCCTTCCCTCCGCATATCAATGCAAGGAGTTCATCGATGATAACACTGTGCGGCAGGCCCGGTTAGACCAACTTACGTTGCTTGACGAACGACGCATTAATGCTCTCGAGCATTTACGTATCTATCAAGAGTGACTTAAAAGGGCTTACAACATGAAAGTTCACCTAAGGGACTTTCGGGTTGGTGATTTGGTTTTGAAGGAAAACCAACAGAACTCAAATTTGTCGTCCCACATGAGGGACAAATTCACGGCAAATTGGTTAGGTCCATATGTCATTGATAGCATAATAGGACCCGGGACATACCGGCTAGCTTCTCTTGATGGTATCAAGGAAATAGAACCCTTGAATATCAGTCATTTGTGACCATTCCACATCTAAGAAAGCCATATCCTCAAAAAGCTCCAAGGATTATCACAACCACTTGGTCAATACAAAAAGCTCCAAGGATTATCGCAATCACTTGGTCACCACAAAAAGCTCCAAGGATTATCACAATCACTTGGTCAATCCAAAAGCTCCAAGGATTATCACAATCACTTGGTCAATCCAAAAGCTCCAAGGATTATCGCAATCACTTGGTCACCACAAAACTCCAAGGATTATCACAATCACTTGGTCAAAACAAAAAGCTCCAAGGATTATCGCAATCACTTGGTCAAAACAAAAAGCTCCAAGGATTATCGCAATCACTTGGTCACCATAAAAAGCTCCAAGGATTATTGCAATCACTTGGTCAAAACAAAAAGCTCCAAGGATTATCGCAATCACTTGGTCAAAACCAAAAGCTCCAAGGATTATTGCAATCACTTGGTCAAAACAAAAAGCTCCAAGGATTATCGCAATCACTTGGTCAATCCAAAAGCTCCAAGGATTATCGTAATCACTTGGTCACCACAAAAAGCTCCAAGTATTATCACAATCACTTGGTCAAAGCTCCAAGGATTATCGCAATCACTTGGTCAAACCTAAAAAGCTCCAACGATTATCGCAATCACTTGGTCAATTCATCAATAGAGAGTTCCTCTAGCATCGCATATTCACATTCACAAAATCAATCCATCAAAAATACAAAAATACGTAGTTGCACTAAGCATTGCATCCATACATTGTATAGTTGTGGTTGTATAGGTCAAAGGCACCATAGGCTGCAATTGCTCTGCTAGTCCATCTTGTTCCGCATAGTTCCATTTTACAAAAACAACAAAAACACCATGCATAACTTTTACCACACTACAATCAGTGGTCCGTAAATGTACCAAGAGTTTCAGTGATTCGGTCATCATTTTCCTCTTTAACCATGTAATGTATCAAATCGAACAGATTTTACGAAGGTAGAGTCATACTTGAAATACACCTTGTTACGTAACATCCCAACACAAATTAAAACACTAAAAATTCCCAAGTTGTGTGAACGAAAGATGAAACCTGCACAATAATCTAGGTCACCATAAGCGAAATGGTTATCTTGCTCATCCCCCTGTGCGAATGACCCAAAGAATGCTAAGAGTTGGCAAAAGGACAAGCATCCTCCCTACCCAATTCCTTAAGAATCCCTAAATTCTCAATAGTTGCAAAACATCAAAAATTTGCAACATGTCAAAACTCAAATACTTGACATCTTACAATGCACAAATCAAATGGCACAAACGATAGTGATTTTCATCAGTCCATATCCCAAATCCCTTTCTCAAAAGAAAAACAAATCAAAATAAACAGTGATCTCATCACTACAAAAGAGCAAGTATCCCAATATAATTGAAGAAAAGAAGGGAGTTGACCTTGAATCCCTGGAACTCTCAGCATTCTATAGGTCATAAGGCAAGCTTCAGTACCAATTTGGTTGATAGCCTATCGGTAACAGAAGTAAACCTCCCGCATGATGATATATCTATCACATTAACTTGCGTACAGATCAATGTTTGCATGTGGATGAGCTAGCTTATGGCATCCTGGATTACACTGCAGATTAATCTTAGTACATACAACAAAGGAATTCATGGAGCTAATTAGGTGATCCTCAGTACAGGTTCGGTTGAAATCCCATCTGGCACTGGCGGTATCCTAACAAATACCACTAAATGAACTCAATTGCACACACGGGGATGTAAAATAACTCGGTCATAAACAAGTTCGATTCATACCTTGACCAAAAGTCTTGTAAGATAAAGTACAGTCATGGATAATGAGTTAAAACTGTCTGAATCTCAGAAAACATTACATACATTCCTAAACCATCTACGCTACCTATCATCCTTATAATAACATCAAAAAATACAAAAAAATAGAAAACCACATATATCCATACAAGAGTCATACACCATAACAATAAAGAGCATCTTAAACAGCCTATGGTTCCATAACCAATCATCACAAAATTCCATTCATTTACTTTGCATATCACATAAAAAATCAAAAACACTTGCACTCATCATAACATCTGAATCCATCAAAATAGACAAACATACATACATCCATAGTCATTAGCAATCACGCATAACAAAAATCAAACATCACATGTACAAAACCAAATAAAATCGGTATATATATATATCGCCAAAAATATGCCAGTAGGCTACAAAAATGGTCCTCAGACCTCGCAATCATACCCAAAAACCCAACCTAAGCCATCCACCAACATGATCACGCAAGATCGGTGCGATGGGAACTACCCCCCATGTTGTGCGTCCTATGGGACCCTGCAGGGCGGCTACTGCCAACCCCCACATCATGCCTACTACCACCTCCCTCATCTAACCGCCTACGACGAGATGATGCTGACTGCTCAGTCAGAATATCCCTAGTCCGTCGCAAAGATCCACTGATCGAAGGCTCAGGTAGCCGCCCACCAAGGTGGATGACCTCCCTCTCCAAGTCTATCCGGTGCAGACACCACTCTGCCTCTCGTCGATGATAGTAAGACAATGCATCATCGCGCTATGCCAAAACTCTATCTCGCTTTGCTAGCTGGGCCCGCAAGAAATCCCTCTCCCGCAGCTCGTCCCCCAGCTCCCGCCTCGCATCCCCCAACTCCAGATCTCGTATCCGCAGTAGCTCTGTCAGTTGCACAATTTCAGCGCGTATCTCAGACTCCATCTCCTTTGTATCTGTCGGATGCACAGGACTCGCCGGAGCAGCACCCTGCTCGGGTTCCCACTGCTCCTCCACGTCCTGCATGTCCGGATGATCTGAAACGCCCAAGTCTACAGCCTCATCACCCACATCAACCATGTCCACATCATCCAATGGAGCCCCCTAATCACCCCCTGCTGCCTCAGCATCCTCCACTGCTGCCTCCACGCCTCCCAGTGGCCCCTCTCCTCTCCATTGCCGTAAAACCCACCACGAGTCATACTCGATGGTAGTCCCGACGTCATCCATGTCCGGGACACCAATCACTGCATCGGAATCCTTGCCCAATGGCGCAGTGACCAGTGGCTCTAACCCCCTCTCATCTCCATGCCTTTGATAGACCATGGGCTCACTAGGCAACCCCTGGCGAACCCCGAACTGTCGTGTAACCCGGTCGTACGAAAAGAACTCATGCTCCGTCCCATGTCGCCCAGTCAACCACCGCTCCCTGCATACCCGTCGGAGCCACTCTCCAGCCTCAGGCCAGGCTGGATAGTCCCGATAGGGACGCTAAAACACCTCCCCTAGAGTGAGCCAAGAAAAAGCCTCAGTGTAGTGCTCAACAACACCTTCCCATAGCTGACTCTGCCCCTGCTCCGTAGACTGCCACCACAAAACTGCATAACCAATCTCCTCATCCTCCATCGTCGCACGAGTCATCCACGGTAACCCGGTAGGCCTCTCAACAGCTATGTGCTACCAACCCCAGCACTGCAACAAAAAATTGCAACTGACACCCTTCCGCTGTCGACAGCGGACCCCATACATCTTCCTGTAGAGCTGCACCAACAAAGTCTGTCCCCATCTCAGAATCAACGGTGCCTCTATCAGGCACTCTGCCAACTGCCACACCAAATCTAGCAAGTTCCACGGGAACCTCGCGCCTGACGAATCAGGGAGAAGAATGTTAGAAATGAGGCCCATCAAGAATGTGTGCCTCACTCCTAACACCCCCCTATCCTGCCACCAGCTAACCAAAATCCTTCTAGCCTGGAAATCCACCTCGATTGTCTCCACTAGGTTTGCTACACCCAGCTGCCCCGCATGCCCAAAACATCTCGTAAGTATAGAAGTCCGCTGATCAAACGATGATGTCCTAATAGGCAGACCATCTATCAGAATCCGAAGCAGCCGATAGACGTCCTCAAGAGTCACAGTCATCTCCCCTATCGAGAGATGGAAAGTATTGGTCCACGGATCCCAAAGCTTGATCAGGGTCGTCAGATAGGCCTGATCTGGGACCACAGGCTCCAGTCGAGCCACCTGCTTGAGCCCAAGGGCATCAAGCCATTCCCGATCATCATCGGTCAATGCCAACCGTGCCTCAGTAAAAGCAGTGGGTACACGGTACCGGCTCCTAACAACCTGCAAAAAAAAAAACAACACAAACACAAAAAAATCAACAAATCAAATGTTCAGTTCTAGGGTTTCTAACCTTAACTTTTAAACAAAAACATCACAAAAATTCAAAAAAAAAAAAAACATGGACTCTTGGGGTTTACATTCAGTTTATCATAAGGTTCAGTTAAACAAATAAAATATTTTACTTACATTTTGAACTACGTTTAGTGTGCACTAAATATCAGTTGTTTTAATCTAAGTTTAAAAGTTCAAATCTTAAAGTTTTGAAAAGTGTCAACACAAAAACAATTCATCAAATAAAAGCAAAAATAAAATCTAGGGACACTTACAGGTTTCGCTTCGGCTCCGCCGCTCAAACCAGTTTGTCCACTCATGATGGCAGAGAGAATTCCAGCAGCACTTCGCTTCGCAGAATTACCTCCTCCTCCTAGAGCTCCAAAATCGCAAGGAAAAAAATGACACAAATGAGCCCAAAATCAAGTTTTGGCCATTAAATAGGCCTTTTGCACTGGAATTCATCCTTGACTGGGATGAGCACTCTTATTAGCACTCGTCCCACCCAGGGACGAATTCTCCAGCTGGAATTCGTCCCACCCAGGGACGAATTCAGGCCAGCACTTTAAAAAAATCAAAAAATGACTAAAAATGCACTAAAAACAGACAATAAAATTGCCCGACAGAAGTGATACTGCACCTGACAACAAGGGCATACAAAATTGACATTGGAGTCACAAATTGTCACTATCATACTCCCTAAGAATGCTACCATAGCCGGACCGCTCCACGGAAGACGGATTTTCGACAATTGCATCTCCAAACGTGTCACAAAAAAAAACAACAAAAATAGTACAAAATTCAACAAAAACAAACAACAATAAACATTGCCGGACACAAGTGCTCTTGCACTTAACCTATGAGAAAAGAAAATCGATTTCAGGGTTCAAATTATCACTCTCCTACTTCCCCAAGAAGGCTATAATAGCCGGACCGCTCCACGGGAAGTTAGATTTTCGATGATTTCACCTCATTACGACATCACCAAAAGGGTTAACACCCACCAAAAATAGGTCCAAATGTTGGAAAAATTGCACATGCTTAACGGTAAACCCTCTAAACGCACCCTTGCACAAGTCATCTTGGGTCAAGCGACTCGTCGCTTTGCTCACGAAGGTCATTCCCTCATCTATTTGTCGCTTGAGGGTGTAGTCACACTTAGTCACCAATCAACAATCACACACCCAATTAAGGAAAACGACATGCATTCAAAGAATCATTGACAAATACAATCATGCTCCTGCTTGGGGCAGTAAACAAGCAACAATCAAATCAATCAAACACTTGGCATTTCGTGAATCATGAACACAAGGTTCCCCCTGAGGATAAAATGCCCTTCGCCTATTCATGACTGATCAATGTCTAAGTTCAAGTCACACCTCACCAAAACAGGTTAATACTTGAAATCAAATTCCTTAGCTCGTCAGAAGCAAGGATTCAAGAATGCATGCCATTTCCATGCTTGGGGCATCAAAAGTTGGTTAGGTTACCAAGGAACCCTAATCATTAGTGCTTTGGTTATCTATTTTTGCTCAGCACTGCGTCACCCGCAGCGCTTCCCAAAAAGGGGCATCTATAGACACCAAAACAACACCAATCCGATTATGTGACTGCAAACACTGATCGCTTTGACAAACACAGCCCCCAGGGCAGCCCTTAGAGGTCAAACAGTGGTCCTAACCACTTTCATAGCAATTTTGTAAGGTCAAAAGGGCAATTTGGCACATTTAAGCACTTTGCTCAGAATCTGTCTCACCCAGAGATGGATTCAAATCTGTCTCACCCAGAGACGAATTCAAAATTAGAATCTGTCTCACCCAGAGACGGATTCTGAATTCGTAACTAGTAGGGATGAATTCTGAGTTTAACGGGCAAAAGGAAGAATGGTGCCAAGTGGCAGCCCAGGATAGCCAGTTGATGACTCCTGCCCCGCACGCGTGTGTAGGTGGACAAAGGGGCCGTTAGAAGACTGTCACAAGGGGCAATTATGAAAGCCCAAGTGGCATTCTTGTCTTCCCATGGCGCCACGTGTTGGTCATAGGCGCCATGTGGCAGTCTTGTCTTCCCATGAGGGAGGGGAGTCCGCCATTGACTTGGGCTTTGATAAATGCCTTTTGTGACAGTCTTCTAACGGCCCCTCTGTCCACCTACACACGCGTGCAAAGCAGGAGTCATTAACTGACTGTTCTGGGCTGCCACTTGGCACCATTTGCCTTTTTGCCCATTAAACTTGGAAATCATCCCACCCAGGGACGATTTCAGAAATCGTCCCTGGGTGAGACGATTTCAATTCAGCAATCGTCCCTGGGTGAGACGATTACTAGGCAAAGTGTCTAAGTGTTCCAAATTGCTTCTTGACCTCACAAAATTGCTATGAAAGTGGTTAAGACCACTGTTTGACCTCTGAGGGCTGCCCTAGGGGCTATGTTTGTCAAAGCGATCAGTGTTTGCGATCACATAATCGGATTGGTGCTATTTTGGTGTCTACAGATGCCCCTTTTTGGGAAGCGCTCGCGGGTGACGCAGATGCTTGAGCAAAAATAGATAACCAAAGCACTACTGATTAGGTTTTCTTGGTAACCTAACCAACTTTTGATGCCCCAAGTATGGAAAGGGCATGCATTCTTGAATCCTTGCTTTTGACGAGCTAAGGAATTTGATTTCAAGTATTAACCTGTTTTGGTGAGGTGTGACTTGAACTTAGACATTGATCAGTCATGAACAAGTGAAGGGCATTTTTATCCTCAGGGGGAACCTTGTGTTCATGATTTAAGAAATGCCAAGTGTTTGATTGATTTGATTGTTGCTTGTTTACTGCCCCAAGCAGGAGCATGATTGTATTTTTCAATGATTCTTTGAATGCATGTCTTTTTCCTTAATTGGGTGTGCAATTGTTGATTGGTGACTAAGTGTGACTACCCCCTCAAGCGACAAATCGATGAGGGAATGACCTTCGTGAGAGAAGCGACGAGTCGCTTGACCCAAGATGACTTGTGCAAGGGTGCCTTTAGAGGGTTTACTGTTAAGTGTGTGCAATTTTTCCAACATTTGGACCTATTTTTGGTGGGTGTTAACCCTTTTGGTGATGCCATAATGAGGTGAAATCATCGAAAATCGAACTTCCCGTGGAGCGGTCCGGATATTGTAGCCTTCTTGGGGAAGTAGGAGAGCGATAATTTGAACCTCAACATCGATTTTCTTTGCCCGGAGTCTAAGTGGAAGAGCACTTGTGTCCGACATTGTGTCTCTGTGTTTTTGTTGAATTTTGTACTGTTTTTGTTGTTTTTGTGACACCATTTGGGGATTAAATTGTCTGCAATCCGTCTGCCTGTGGAGCGGTCCGGCTATGTTAGCCTTCTTGGGGGGTAGGATATTGACATTTTGTAATGCCAATGCATATTATGTATGCCGGGATGTCAAGTGCAACAACATTCTTATTAGGAAAATTTATTTTTTTGTTTTTAGTTCATTTTTGTTGATTTTTTTGTTGTTTTGATTTTTCTGGCTGGAAATCATCCCTGGGTGGGACAATTTCCAATTGTAAAAATCGTCCCTGGGTGGGATGAGCGCTGACCAGAGTGCTCATCCCAGCCAAGGACGATTTCTAGTTGGTAGGCCTATTTAAGGCCCAAAACTTGGATTTGGGCTCATTTGTGTCATTTTTTTTCTTGCAATTTGGTAGCTCTGGGAGGAGGAGGTAATTCTGCGAAGCGAAGCGCTGTCGGAATTCTCTTTGTCATTATGAGTGCACAAACTGGTTCGAGTGACGGAGCGGAGGCGAAATTCGTAAGTGCTCCCTAGAGTTTATTCTTGCAATTGATGATTTGATTTGAATTTTTTTTTTGTTTATTTCTTTGTTTGAAATAAAATTTAGATCTTGACACTTAGTTATTTCTTTTTATTCAATCAGTTAAGGTTAGAAACCCTAGATCTGAAAGATTTATTTTTGAATTTTTGTGTTGTTTTTTGTAAACTAAGTTTAGGTTAGGAACCCTAAATCTAAAAATTTAGTTTTGAATTTTTGTGTGTGTTATTGTTTTGCAGGTTAGGAGCCGGTATCGTGTACCTGCCACATTTACTGAGGCACGATCGGCGCTGACTGATGTTGACTGGCAGTGGCTTGATGCCCTTGGGCTCAAGCAGGTGGCTCGACTGGAGCCTGTGGTCCCAGATCAGGCCTATCTGATGACCCTGATCAAATTTTGGGATCCGCGGACCAACACTTTCCATATTCCGACAGGGGAGATGACTGTGACACTGGAGGACGTTTATCGGTTGCTTCGGATTTCGATAGATGGACTGTCCATTAGGACATCATCGCGTGATCAGCGAACTGTTGTACTGACGAGATGTTTTGGGCATGTGGAGCGGCTGGGTGTAACGAACCCAGTGGAGAAAGCCAAGGTGGATTGTCAGGCTAGCGAGATTTTTGTTAGCTGGTGGCAGGAGAGGGGGGTGTTAGGAGTGAGGCACGCATTCTTTATGGGCCTCATTTCTAACATGCTTCTACCTGATTCGTCAAGCGGGGAGGTTCCCGTGGAACCTGCTGGAGTTGGTATGGCAGTTGGTAGAGTGCCCGATAGAGGCACCGCTGATTTATGGATGGGGACAGACATTGTTGGCACAGCTCTACGGGGAGCTGTATGGCGTTCGCTGTCGGCAGCGAAAGGGGGTGAGTTGCAGTTATCTTCTTCAGTGCTGGGGTTGGCAGCACATAGTAGTGGAGAGGCCGACCGGGTTACCGTGGACGACACGGGCGGTGATGGATGACGATGAGATTGGCTATGCAGCTTTGTGGCGGCGGTCTGCGGAGCAGGGGCAGAGTCGGTGATGGGCAGGTGCCGTTGAGCACTACACTGATGCCTTTTATCGGCTCACTCTAGGGGAGGTGTTTTTGCGTCCTTATCGAGACTTTCCAAGCTGGGATGAGGCTAGAGAGTGGCTCTGACGGGTACGGAGGGAGCGATGGTTGATTGGGCGGGATGGGATGGAGCATGAGTTCTTTTTGTACCGTCGAGTTACACGACAGTTTGGGGTACGCTAGGGGTTGCCTGGTGAGCCCGTGGTCTATTGGCGATGGAGGGATGAGAGGGATCTGGAGCCACCGATCACCGCACCATTGGGCGAGGAGTCCGATGCAGTGATTGAGGTTCCGGATGTGGATGACATCGAGACTACCACTGAGTATGATTCGTGGTGGGTACTACGGCGTTGGAGAGGAGAGGGGCCACTGGGAGGCGCGAAGGCGTCAGTGGAGGATGATGAGGTAGCAGGGGGTGATTGGGGAGGTCCATTGGATGATGTGGACATGGTGAATGTGGGAGATGAGGATGCGGACTTGGGTGTTCCAGAGCAGCCAGACATGCAGTATGTGGAGGAGCAGTTGGAGCCTGAGCAGGCTACTATCCCCGTGAGTCCTATGCATCCGAAAGATACAGAGGAGGTGGGGTCAGATGTAGATGTTGAAATTTCTCGACTGATAGAGCTACTGTGGATACAGGATCTAGAGTTGGGGGATGTGAGGCGGGAGCTTGGGGATGCGTAGCAGGAGAGGGATCTTCTGCGGGCTCAGTTGGTAGAGCGGGATAGAGTTTTGGCGTAGCACGATGATGCATTGTCTATCTATCATCGACGAGAGGAAGAATGGTGTCTGTATCGGATAGAATTGGAGAGGGAGGTCATCCACCTTGGCGGGCGGCTACCTGAGCCTTCGATCAGTAGATCTTCTCAACGGACGAGGGATAGTTTGGTGAGCGATCGAGCATCATCTC
>JAQPPZ010006007.1:0-71577 GCA_028583015.1 Wollemia nobilis
CTTTTACTTTTTATTGCATACATTAATCAATCGAAGGGGTAAAATTCAAATGCCTCCTTGGCATTTATTTATACACAAATTCCTTTGTTTCTTGGAGGTCGACGCTTCCTTTTATTGCATGACATCGACACTCACACCTTTATAATTTATAAATTATTTAAATTCTAAGGAATTTAAATTTTATAAATTATTTTTATAAACTTTAACTTTGGTCTTAAACTTAAACCTTTAAATGTAATATATGTTACCAAGTAAAAAGTAAGATAAATGATTTGATTAATAAAATATTCATTAGCATTATCTTAGAAAGGTCTAAGAATTATATAGTTTACAAACAAACTATATTAGCACAAATAACGCTAACATAACACGTCAGGGGAGTAGTGTGCGAGCAACTAACCTAGGTAGAGAAGTATGAACTAACTACTAATCTAAAATATCTAACCTAGGATATTTTATATACTAACCTAGGTTTACCAGTAGATATTTAGCACAGTAAATATCTCTATGGTAAGTGGTAAAAAGTAAATGTAATAATCTACCTATGTAGTATAATGCAATATACTACCTATTTTACCTAGTGGAGTAAAGGGTAAATATCCCAAAGAATGGAATATTACTCTAACATCCCCCCTTATTACATTATTTGGGTAATGTATATAACTGTCCCAATACAGTAAAAAAAATGTCGATCTGCTGGTTCTTGCTCTGTCACAATGCTCTGGCTGCTCCTAAGAAAAAAATGGGTCATTCCTCACTTTGTCTTCACACCAACGAATGTCCTTATAGTAATCATATCATCCAACTAAATTGCATGGGTAACCAACCGCTACAATCACTAGATGTAGTAGAGTAGATCACTTCATACGAGATTCATTTATTTTACAATATGAGTTTGCAAAATATTAGGTTGCTAAGTTTTCGATCACAGTCGAAAATGCACCCTTATAAGTTCCCCCCTTCTCGTTGCAAAACATGTTGTATTTAATTTCTGAAATAAGCATGACTAAGGTGTCGGACGATGCCAAAAATGCACCCTTATAAGTCTTCTTCTCTTTTTACAAAAAATTGTGAAGAAAAGAAATGTATATCCCCCATTAATTGCAAAATATGTGCAACTTAAGAAGCTTTGTGAAGGATTTTACAAATATTGCCTCCTAGGCAATTTTACACCAGAAAATTCCCTCCTTTTGTTACAAGAACTTCAAACAATGAGAGTTTGCTATTTATGAAGCCTAAAAGAGGTACAAACACCCCTTTATTACAAGTACTTCAAACAAAAACTTATGCTATTTATGAAGCCTAAAAAAAGAGAGAGAGGAAATGGTGCTTTGCTTAAGGTGACAAAATGTGTTTTCCCTCTACAATACTGTCTTAGCAATGAGCACTCTGTTTGCTCTCTTTGAACCAGAATCAAAATCTGAATGAGACACTTCACTAGAAATATGGCTTCTATGATGTGCCTTTGCCATTTTAGTTTTGCTTGTTTTGAAACCAACATTGAATGGTGTCATGGTTGTCATTTTTACAATTTGTGCAAAACTATGCTTTCTAGGCAATTTTATCAAAAAGTTCACCAAATCATCCTTCCTTTTTGTAAGAACTTCAAGCATGATTGTTATTATGAAGTCTAAAAGAAAAGGTATAATTTTTATGACTTCTATTTTTATGATTGCCTTTACAAGTTTTATTTCCCTCTTGTCAAAAATCTATGTTTTGAAGGAAGAAAGGAATTATCCCCCTTAGTACAAAGGATTGCAACTTTTTAAGGTTCCTTATTTTCAAAAACTTATTCTTTCTTTTTGATTACCCTAAAAGAGTACCAAAATATAATTCACTCAAACAAATATTTAATGGCACCTGCCTTAACACCCTTCTAGAAGGATAAAAATTTTGAGGAAATTAAGCCAAACAAATAAGAGTGAATTAGGGGTTTTGTTGATTTAGAAGAGAATATCAAGTGAATTTTGGCTTTAAATCTATGTAAGGATTTACAAAAATTTGTGAAATTTTGGGGTTTAGTGTGTTCTTGATTCTATGACTTATAATTGCAAAAAAAATAATGCAATAATCAAACAAGAATGCCCACAAAATTCTTATCACCTAGGTGTCGGATGCAACCAAAAATGCACCTAATTTGCCAATGAAGGTGTCGAGTAAAATCGAAAATGCACCTTTTTAATTTTTGCAACAAAAAAAAATTGATATTTTTATGTCTCCTAATTTGTTTTACAATTTTGCAAAAGAAGTACAATGTTGTCTTCCCCCCTTTTATTTTGCAAAATTAACAAATCAAGCACTCCTTCCAAGACAAGTCAACACACGACCCACATTTGAAAGGCTTCCAGACCAGTCGACAAATGACTTGGTTTTGATGGACCCAAGGTTTCAAGTTCTCAAGTTTGCAAAAAAAAAAAAATTGTGCAATTTTATGTCTTATATCCCCATTTTGAGAAAAGAAATGCACACTTTCAATTTTGATATTTTACAATTTTGGAGTCTCCTTGTCTTTAAAATTTGCAAAAAGAATTCAAGTTTGATCCTTTCTTGTATGCTAAATTAACAAGGTTGAGAAGAGTTTTAGGTTGCCTAATTTTGCAAGAAAATTTTTCTTTTAAATGTCTATTATCTCCTTTTTGAGGAGTGAAAGCACGAGGATATGGAAACAAAAAGGAAAGTGCCAAAATAGATGCTTTTAAAATCCAACTTAACGCTTATAGCCTATGTATTGCAAAGTGCATAAAATAAAGAGCATAGACGAATTGACACAAGATAAAAGCAATATAAAATATGGCCCTTTTTATTGATATGATTTTCAGAGTTGTGTTACAATACGTCTCCTTCCTTTTTAGGGGATAGGAGCGTCAAATAAGTTTCTTATCGCATCTATAAACAACAATCCTTCTTCCGCATGCCCACATATAAGATGGGCAGACCAAAACATCACCACCGCTTGTGTGTATGATTGTTCACTCCTTCCTGCTCTTCTGATGTCAAAAACCTATGTTCAAAAAAATAGAAAAGATTAATAGCACCTGCGGGCAGAATAAAACATGTATTTCCTAAGGCCTAATGTCAGTATATGCATGAAAATATTAAAACGATGATCAAATGACCTCAGATCGACCTAAAATTTTAATAGAAGCATAAATATGTTATCAGGAAGCCATTGCAAAAAGAACAGTCTAGAAAATCCTCATAGATTTGTATTCGCTCTAGGGTGGGATGAATAGACCTGCAATAACTTGTCAGAAAGCACCCTCTTCAATGTCCTATCCCGGAAGCTCCAAATGACCTGCAAACTTGGGGTTAGATAATTGGGGGTGTTTTGGGAAGACCTAGAAGGTCATATTTCTCCAATTTTACCTCTATCACCCAGATTTTGCCGGTGCCATCTGCAAGTTAGTAAAGGCGAGAAATGACAAAAACCTGATCAAAATTGCTCAGAATGAAATGAAATTTGAACTGTAACCTATTTAACCTATCTAGAATAAAATGCAAAAGAAAAACCAAAGAAATCTATCACATATTTCTATTCATCCCGGGGTGGGGTGAATAGGACTGTGACAGTTTGGGGAGCGCCCGAGGGCAGGACGCCCACCGTTTGGGACATTGTTTCAGCACCAATCCACTTGGGATGGGTCCAAAACTCCTTATGGGGTGTTTTCAGAAAATTTTGTGGATTGTTGTGGTCAAAATTTGGGTTTTGGGTTAGGATTCGTGCTTCCAATAGTCACCCAATAACCTCCCTTTCGAATGAGAGATTAAGGATGTGAAGGCACAAATCGCAAGTAGGTATGTAAATTGGTAGCACTTCATTGCTCAAATGCTCCTTCTCTGTATATCTTTTGGGTGGGAAAACTCCCCAATTTATAGACCTTAGGGTCTCCTTGTTTAAATTGCACATGCAAGGGCGCCACTTGAGTTAACTATCCTATTTTCAGAGAAAATCTAGTTCCCTAATTTAGAATCTCCTTGCATGAGGTCTCTAAAATAAAGACATGCATGACTGAAGTCTCTCTTCTTGAATAAAAGCTATTCCTCGCAATTACATGGCCTGAAGCCTCAGTTAACTGGCGGAGTTGCCGAGGTTTGAATTTTTTTGCCATTCAAACCTTCTATTCGCCTCACCTTGGGGCGAATGCTGCTATTCATCCCTGGGTGGGACGAATGCTAGTTTGTATTCATCCTAGGGTGGGACGAGCAGAGAGCAAGGTGCCAAAAAGGTGCCAAATTGACCTTTGACCTTCCAAACTACTTTTGGGAGTGGTTAGGACCATTGTTTAACCTCTGGGGGCTGCCTTGGGGGCTGTTTGTGTCAATGCGATCAGCGCTTGTTGTCACATAATCGGATTGGTGCTGTTTTGGTGTCTACAGATGCCCCTTTTTGAGAAGCACTGTGCAAGGCGCAGCGTCGAGCAAAAATAAATAACCAAAGCACTAATGATTAGGGTTTCTCAGTAACCTAACCAACTCTTGATGCCCCAAGTATGGAAAGGGCACGCATTCTTGAATCCTTGCTTCTGATGAGCTAAGGAACTAAATTCAAGTGTTAACCTTGTTCAGGGAGGTGTTACTTGAGCTTGGACATTGATCAATCATGAATAGGCAAAGGGCGCAACCTTTTGTCTGTGGGAACCTTGAGTTTATGATTCACGAATGCCAAGTGTTTTATCAGCTTGTGATTATTGCTTGTTTACTTCCCCAAGCAAGAGCATGATTGTCTTTGTCAATGATCCTTTGAATGCATGTCATTTCCATGATTGGGTGTATTTTTGTTGATTGGTGACTAAGTGTGACTACCCCCTCAAGCAACGAATCGATGAGGGAATGACCGACATGAGAAAAGCGATGAGTCGCTTGACCCAAGATGACTTAGGTAAGGGTGCCTTCAGTTGTTTACCATTAAATACGAAAGCAATTTCTGAACATTTTGACCTATTTTTGGTGGGTTTAAACCCTTTTTGTGATGCATTTTGGAGCTAAAATTGGCAAAAATTCATCTTCCCGTGGAGCGGTCCGGCTATGGTATCCTTCTTAGGGAGTAGGAGAGTGACAATTTGTGACCCCAATGTCTTTTTTGGATGCCAAGAATGTCAGGCGCAAATGCGCCTTTGTTCGACAATGTTATTGCTATTTTTGGGTGGGTTTTGACCCATTTTGGTGGTGTCGCTTGGGGATGAAATTATCAAAAATCTGTCTTCCTGGGGAGTGGTCCGGCTATAGTAGCCTTCTTAGGGAGTAGGATAGTGAGGATTTGTAACCCTGACATCTATTTTGCATGCCCAAAATATCAAGTGCAAAAGCACTCTTATTGGATAGTTTTATTGCTTGTTTTGGGGCATTTTTGTGCAGTTTTTTGCTGTTTTTGAAAAATTATTGTTGTGACTATTTTTGTTTGTTTTGCAGTTAAAGTTAAAAACCCTAGAACTGACCAATGATTTTTTTTTGTTAATTTATCAGTTAGAGTTAAAAATCCTAGGTCTGAAAAATTAGGTTTTGTTTTTGTAATTTTTTTTTTTGTTGGTAATTTATCAGTTAGAATTAAAACCCTAGATCTGAAAAATTACATTTTTGAATGTTGTTTTTTGTTTAATTTATCAGTTAAATTTAAAACCCTAGAACTAACAAATGATTTTTTGTTTTGTTTTGTAATTGTTTTTGTTGGTAATTTATCAGTTAGAATTAAAACCCTAGATCTAAAAAATTATGTTTTTGAATGTTGTTTTTTTGTTTAATTTATCAGTTAAATTGAAAACCCTAAAACTGACAAATGATTTTTTTTTTCATTGTTTTAATATTTTTATGTTGTTTTCTTTTGCAGGTTGTGAAAAGCCGATACCGGGTGCCTACTATGTTCACTGAAGCGCATGCAACGTTGACTTTGGCTGACTGGGATTGGCTTGACACCCTTGGGCTCAAGAAGGTGACTCGGTTGGAGCCGGTGGTCGGGGATCGGGCCTATCTGATGGCCCTGATCAATCTGTGGGATCCCCGGACCAACACATTCCATATCCCAATAGGGGAGATGACGGTGACCTTGGAGGATGTCTATCGGATTCTTTGGATTCCAATAGACGGACTGCCGATCCGGACGACGTCGCGGGATCGAAGGACAACAATACTGATACGCTATTTCGGGCATGGGGAGGAGTTGGGTGTGGAGAGCCCAATGGAGAGGGCAGAGATTGACTATCATACTGGTGGCATACTAGTTTGATGGTGGCTAGAGAGGGGTGTGTTGGGAATGAGGCACGCATTACTCATGGGCCTCATTTCCAACATGCTGCTCCCCGACTCTTCGGGCACGAGGTTCCTATGGAACCTGTTGGAGGTGGTGTTCAGGCTGGTGGAGTGTCCTACAAATGCACCGATGATCATGATATGGGGACAGACTCTGCTGGCATAGCTTTATGATGAGATGTACGAGGTCCGATGCTGGAAGCGAAAGGGGATTAGTTGCAGCTACTTGTTGCAGTGTTGGGCTTGGAAGCACATAGTAATGGAGAGGCCGGTGGGGCTGCCCTGGACAACTCGGGAAGAGATGGCAGACCGAGAGATTGGATATGGGGTACTATGGTGGAGGTCGAAGGAGCAGGGTCAGAGTCGACGATGGGCAGGTGCAGTAGGGCACTATGCCGATGCCTTCGCTTAGACTTACTCCAGGGGAGGTGTTCTGGCGCCCCTACCGGGACTGTCCAGCCTGGCCTGAGGCTGGAGAGTGGCTCCGATAGGTACGGAGGGAGTGGTGGCTGATTGGGAGGCATGGGACTGAGCAAGAGTTGTTCCCATATGATCGGGTTACACGATAGTTCGGGGTGCACCAGGGGATTCCTGGTGAGCCCATGGTCTATCGACATCGGGGGGATGAGAGGACTCTGGATCGGCCAGTCGTTGCACCACTTGGAAAGGATTCAGATATGGCTATTGATGTCCCGGATGTGGATGACGTCGGAGTTACTACCGAGTATGAGCAGTGGTGGACCTTACGACGGTGGCGAGGTGAGGGGCCCTTAGGCGGGGTGGAAGCGATAGTAGCAGGGGATGAGGGTGCAGAGGCACCAGATGAGGGTTGGGGTACTCTGCTGGATGATGCAGAGATGGTGGAGGTTGAGGATGCGGGTGAGGATTATGGGGTTTTGGACCAGACAAAAATGCAGGACATCCTGGAGCAATGGGAGCCAGAGTAGGCTGCTATCCTAGATTCGTCGAGGCCTTAGGTAGTGTCGGAGGACATGGAGGCAGAGTTGTGTACTGAGAATGCACGATTGGTGGGGCTAATGCGGAGGCGATATGGGGAGCTGGGAGAGGCTTTGCAGGAGAGAGATCACCTATGGAATTAGCTAGCAGAGCGGGAGAATGCATGGGCTGTGTCCCATCGGTAAGAGGGGGATATCGATGCTGCATGAGAGAGGGATCTCCTACGGACGCAGCTAGCACAGCGCGATGACGTAGTAGCTTACTACCATCGGTGGGAGGTAGAGTGGGATCAACGGGAGGCAGATTGGCATTGGTGGGAGGCAGATTGGCATCGGTAGGAGGCAGATTGGTGTCAACATTGGATGGATATGGAGGGAGAGATCATCCGCCTTGGTGGGCGGTTACCTGAGCCTCCTAGAGGTGGCTCTTCACGTCGGATGAGAGACAACGATACTGAGCAGTCAGCATCGTCTCATCACCGATGGCTAGATGAGGGGGGCACTAGTAGGCATGATGTAGAGACGAGCAGCAGTCACCTTGAGAGGTCCCATAGGACCCACACCATGGGGGTAGTTCCCGTCGCATCGATCCTGCGTGATCATGGTGGCCGACGCCCTAGGCTTGGGGGTTTTTGAGCTTTTTTTTTTTGTGGCGGGGTCAGAGGACCGGTTCATTGTAGCCTACGGGCATTTTAGATGATATATATACAGATGACTCTTTTTTTGGTGTTTATAAACTTTTTATGGTGTGTCTGTCTGTTTATGCACATTGATTTATGATGATGGATGCATGGGGTATTATGAATGCGATGTTGCTAATTATAGGATGTGTGCATATGGAATGAATGAAATGATTTGTTGATAACTTGTCGATGGCACCATAGATTGTACAAGATTTACTGGCTTGTTGTACTTATGGGATGATTTTGTGGAATGATGTGGCATGTGACAACTGTGTTTTTGTATTTTGCATTTTGTGCTGATGGTGATGTATGGAATGAAATGGACCAGTTGTTTTTAAAATGTAGTTAAGCTTTTCTGAGATTCGGATATTTTAACTAATGAGCCAAGACTGTACATTTATCTCGCAAGACTTTTGAACAAGGTATAAATCCGACTTGGAGGTTAACCAAGTTATTTCACATCCCTGTGTGTGCAATTGAGTTCGTTTATGTGGTATTTGTCAGGATACCGCCAGTGCCAGATAGGCTATCAACCAAACCTATACTGAGGATCACCTAATTAGCTCCACTAACTCCATTGTTGTATTTAGCAAGATTAATCCATGGGACAATCTAAGATACCATAAGCTAGCTCATCCACATGCAAACATTGGTCTACTCACACGCAAAGCTAATGTGACAGACATATCGTCATGCGGGTAGGATACCGCCATTGCCAGGTAGGCTATCCACCAAACCTGTAATGAGGATCACCTAGATGGTTTTCGAATATTGAGAATTCTAGGGATTCAAGTTTAGGATTTTTATTGGCTCAATGGTTTAGGATATTTGCTCGTATACAAAGTGATGAAAATCACTATTTATTTTGTTCTTTTTTTGTTTTTCTTTTGGAGCAAGGATGTGAAATAGTAGTGATAACCACTGTTATTTGATTTGGCATTTGAGCTTTGTAAGGTGACTGGTGAATAACATTGATCCTTTTAGGCCTTGGGGATGACTACCCATCCTTGGCAGGGACGTGTAGTATGAATCCTTATGACTTTGGGAACCAACGGGTAGTATGGAGATTATGAAGTGAGGGTATTGATCTTTTAGGCCTTGGGGATGACTACCCATCCTTGGTAGGGACGTGTAGTACAAATCCTTATGACCTGAGAGACCAAAGGTGATTGTGATGATGGCTTGTGGAAATGGTGTTTGTGAATGGTCATTGATCCTTTTAGGCCTTGGGGATGACTACCCATCCTTGGCAGGGATGTGTAGTACGAATCCTTACAACCTTAGGAACCAATGGTGATTTTTGAATTTTTGTTAGTGATGAAAACCACTGTTGATTAGAAGGAATGGATGGGGAAGAGCTTGTCCTTTTGTCAATTCTTAGCATTCTTGAACCATTCACACAGGGGGATGAACAGGCTAATATTTCACCTATGGTACTCTAGACTGCTTTGTAGTTTTCATCTTACGTTCACACAACTTAGGAATTATTTTATGTGTTTTAATTTGTGTAGGGATATTACATAACGAGGCATGACCCAAGTAAAACTTTCTAGTGTAAAATCTGTTTGACTTTGTACAATTTTTGGCTAGAAAGTTAAAAGATAGCTGAATGACAAAAACCCTAAATACATTAGGAGACAACTGACTTTGCTAAAAATGGGGATGGTGTGATGCGGGATGTATGCATTGATAAAATTGATTTTATGTGAAAAATGAGAAAATTGCCGAGCAATTACAGTCTATGGTGCTTTTGACTTGTATGACCTAGCGAATATGCAATGTATGGAGGTGATGCCTAATGCAACCTATTTTTTTTGTATTTTGATATTTAAGAGTATGCATAAATTTTTTTTTTGTTTTTTTTTTAGTGATTTTTGATGATTTTTATTGTTTTTGTTGGTTTTTGAATATTTGTAACCCTTGGAGATTTCGGTTTGACCAAAGGGTTTATGGATACCTTTGGGGATTTTTATGTTGACCAAGTGATTAAGGGAATCCTTGGAGCTTTTGGTTTGACCAAAGGGTTTATAGGCACCTTTGGGACATTTTTGGGGTTGACCAAGCGACTGTGAGAATCCTTGGAGCTTTTTGGTTTGACCAAAGGGTTTATGGACACCTTTGGGGCATTTTTGGGGTTGACCAAGTGATTGTGAGAATCCTTGGAGCTTTTTGGTTTGACCAAAGGGTTTATAGACACCTTTGGGGCATTTTGGGATTGACCAAGCGATTGTGGAAATCCTTGGAGATTTTTGGTTTGACCAAAGGGTTTATGGACACCTTTGGGGCATTTTGGGATTGACCAAGCGATTGTGGAAATCCTTGGAGCTTTTGTGTGGACTATGGCTCTCTAAATGTAGAATGGCCTCAAATTACTGATGTTCAAGGGTTCTAGCTCCTTGATTCCTTCAAGAGAGGCGAGCCGGTATGTTCCAGGTCCTATCTTACTGTCAATCACATAAGGACCTAACTAGTTTGTCATGAACTTGTCTCAAAGATGGGATGACAAATTAGAATTTTGTTGGTTCTCTTTTAAGACCAAATCTCCAACCTAAAAATCCCTTAGGTGAACCTTCATGTTATATGCTCTCTTAAGTCGCTCTTGATAGATACACAAATGCTCGAGAGCATTGATGCATCGTTCATCAAGCAACGTGAGTTGATCTAATCGGGCCTGCCACGCAGTGTCATCATCGATGAACTCTTTCATTGAAATGTGCAGGGAAGGGATTTCCAACTCAAGAGGCATGACTGCCTCGGAGCCATACACCAATGAAAAGGGAGTTGCCCCAGTGGGCGTCCGAATGCTAGTGCGATAAGCCCATAGGGCAAGCGGGATCTGAATGTGCCAATCCTTATGATTATCTGTGATGGTCTTTTTGAGGATGGCGACTAGCATTTTGTTGGACGCCTCTACTTGCCCATTTGCCTGCGGATAATAGGGTGTTGAAAAACTATGCTGAATTTTGTACTTTGTGGTCAAAGCACGCACGTCTTTGTTCTTGAAGGGCGTCCCATTATCCGAGAGGATATTGGATGGAATACCAAAACAACATATTATGTTATGCAAAATAAACTCCGCAATGCGGGGTCCAGTCGTAGAGGTTAACGAAATTGCTTCCACCCACTTGGTAAAATACTTTGTGGCTGTTATGATAAATGTGTGATGACCCGATGACGCAGGGGAGATCTTTTCGATTAGATCAAAGCCCCACTACAAAAAAGGCCAAGCCGATTGGATCGGTTGCAAGGCCTGAGAAGATACGTGTGTCAAATTGGCATGATGTTGACACTTCACGCACTTCTTCACATATGTGCAACAATCTCGCTCTAAACATGGCCAATAATAACCCATGCGAAGAATGTGCTTTGCGATGGCCATACCGCTAAAGTGGCCACCGCATGTACCATCGTGGGCTTGGGTGATCACCCAAGAGGACTCCTGCTGGTCCAAGCAATGAAGGAGGATTCCTTCATAGCTCCGACGATACAAAATGTCTCCTAGAAAGACATGTTTTGTCGCTTTCTGTTTGAATGATCTTTTCACGGCTTGTGTCAATCCAAGTGGGAGAGTACCTAGCTTGAGGTAATCCCTTAGGGGTGTGTACCAATCCTGCTGATCAGAAACCTCGATGGTATGAACGACCAATCCCTCTTGAAGTTCATCCCTAGAAAAGGTTGAGCGGGAAAGAACTTGTAAAAATAGCATTGTGTTGCTATTAAGAGGGGTCGGGGAGAACAAGGACCCCCAGTTGGCTCGAGTCAGACAATCTTGGATTCAAGAGAACCTATCCGGAGATGGTTCAATCTGGATCAAGTGGATTCTTGGCATGAGGTCAGAGCTTGCACGCTCCATCACGGGTTGCGATAATGTCTTGACCTGAATAGTTGTCATCTCACCGGAAGGGTCTTGTGGGATTAGTGACCCCAAGGAGGCCATAGTATTCGTAAAATGATTCGATGATCGAGGGAGTGCCTCGATGTCATACCATTCAAGTTGTGCCAGGAATTTGTCCACAAGGGCTTTATAGGCCTACAGAACTAGGCATTTACATTGGAATATCCCCTTAACTTGATTGACAATTAATAGTGAATCACCAAATATATTCAATCGTTTAATGTTCATGGTGACTATTGTCTAAAGACCTATGAGCAAGGCTTCATATTTTGCATTGTTATTGGTGCACAAGAAGTCTAATTTAAATGATAGAGGCATTGGAGCCCCTTGTGGAGTGAAGAATACAATTCCCGCACCACCTCCTTGCTCACACTTAGAACCATCGAAGAATAGGGTTATGTCAGCCTGTGACTCAGGCTCATCAGAATCTGGCGATTCTGAAACATGGAAGACCCCATCATCAGGTAGTTCGAAGGTCAGAGGCTGATCATCTTCAAGAGGAGCCTCTGCCAGTTGATCGGCGATGACTTGACCTTTTATGGATTTTTGTCCAATGAATTCTATGTCAAACTCCATCAACAACATGATCCATTTCATTGTGTGGCTACTATGATAAGTACGACTCATCATGTATCGCAATGGATTCTCCTTAGACACAACATACGTCTTATTGCTCAGCATGTAGTGGTGTAGCTTTTTGGTAGCAAACACCACTGCCAAGCAGAGCTTTTCAACATATGCATAGTTAAGTTCATAACTGACCAGGGTGCGGCTAAGATAGTACGTAGCTTGTTCTTTGTGAAGTTCATTTTTCTAGGATAGCATGGCGCCTAATGCCACCTCAGTAGCTGAGATGTATAAATAGAATGACACTCCTGGTCTAGGTGGTGCCAATACTAGTGGTGAAGCCAAGTATTGTTTAATGTCGTCAAATGCTGATTGGCACTCGTCATCCCAATGAAATGCTACCCCCTTGTGCAATAATTTATTCATGGGTCGGCACTTGTCAGATAACTATGCTATGAAGCGCTTGATTGACGTGACCTTTCCCTGCAGGCTTCTGAGCTGCTTGATGGTGGTTGGGGGAAGCATTTCAAGGATTGCTTTGACTTTGTTTGGATCCACCTCGATTCCTCACTTGGAGACTATGAAACCCAAGAGCTTTCTAGATGTGATGCCAAAGACGCACTTCTTGGGGTTTAGTCTGACTTTATGCTCAATGAGGCGATCAAGGATCTTGCGTAAGTCATCGAGATGATTGGGGCGCAAAAGGGATTTGGCCAACAAATCATCCATGTAATCTTCCAAATTTTTGTGCATGTAATCATGAAAGATGTACGTCATGGCACGTTGGTAGGTGGCACTAGCATTTTTAAGGCCAAAAGGCATGACCTTATAGCAAAATGTCCCCCAAGGCATTGTGAATGCCATTTTTAGTTGGTCCTCGGGATTAATACGAATCTGATTATATCCTGAGAAACCATCCATGAGGGAAAGCATTTCATGGCCCGCTATAGCGTCTACCAATGCGTCGATGCTAGGCAAGGGAAAATCATCCTTAGGACTCGCTTTGTTTAGATCTCAAAAATTGGTGCATATGTGAATCCTCCCGTTGGGCTTTTTGATGGGCACCATGTTAGACAACCATGGTGGGTAATCCACGCAGATGAAAAACTATGCATCCAACAACTTTTGTAATTCATCTTTGACCATTAAGGCCACTGTTGGGTGCATCTTGCATAGTTTTTGATTTACTAGCTTTATTGTCGGATCAAGCGTAAGATTATGCGTGACTAGCTGTGGGTCTAGCCCCAACATGTCCTTGTATGACCATGCAAAAACCTCCTTCTTCTCTTTGAGAAGGGTAATGTAGTTAGCTTGCTCTTCGGGGAAGAGACTTACCCCTAGCTTGAGAATCCATGGATTCATTGGATCTGAGTCGATGTCTACGTCAGT
This sequence comes from Wollemia nobilis, assembly GCA_028583015.1. Lineage (NCBI taxonomy): Eukaryota > Viridiplantae > Streptophyta > Pinopsida > Araucariales > Araucariaceae > Wollemia > Wollemia nobilis. Next base: position 13,734 of record JAQPPZ010006007.1, read on the forward strand.
CGTTGCCTCGACCGACATGTGGGATCCATCCTCCAACTGGTGTGGAGTTGGGATCATATGGATATCGTTTGTTGAATTAAGATCATCGTTAGGAACGTCAGGTTCCTCTTCAGCATGGAAGACATCCTGAGTCTATCCTGGAGTGAAATGAAACATCCCACCGCAAGGCCAATACTCTGATGGGGATGGTGGTGTGTCAACACGATCCCAATCTATAGCCTCTATGTCTAGATGCAATGATCATGTTGGGTCAACTGGATCATGGATGGGGGCGGTCAAGTCAATGGAGATCATGTTGATGAAATGATTGTAACCTCCATTACCGTAGGTGTGATGACTATGACATTTCGGATGTTCTTGGTGCTTTGGATCTGGCTCTGTGGGCACTGGCACAAATGGATTGGCCCTATGCGTAGACATGTAGATAGGGTCTGCCCTAGGCACTGATGGTTTGATAGGGTCTCCAGGTGGAATATGCTCTCTGTGTACCTAGAGTGGCGGGTGCAGTAATTGCTATAACTGCATCAGGTTGAGGTGCCACCTATGTCTTGGCCCTATGTGTAGGTGTTCAAACATGTCATCTATGCCTAAGGGATACTGTTGTTGCATTTGTCGCATGTGGTTGAGATAGGCCATCTCGGTTTCATCTTCGTAATCACTGTCAGAGATCCAAAGGCCTTCATTTGCTGCAACAATGGTTTGCGACATATGGGGCTCATCTTGTTCAAGCAAATTAATGTGGTCCCATCGAGGTTGTTCTGCTCTCTACGGGGGGACCTTATTTTCTTGAGGTGTCATATGCTCAATTGGAGCATCCAATGGGAACATTGTCAGGAAGCTTTCTTGATCATCATTCATGGGATACACGTGGGAATGATTGCTTCTCGACTCAAAAGGATCCCAAGGTGCTACCTCATATTCGGACTCATCTTTCGAAGACCCTTCTTGGTCTTGTCCATACCCCTCTTGGAGGTGAGTCCTTGAATTATCTCCTGTTGTGATCGAAGGGAAAGGGTTGTTGAGGTCAACAAGGTTGTTTGTTTGTAATGGGAAATAATCCCCCAATGTATAAGTTGTGTTTGGATTGGCATATGGAGCTAATGCCAACCCATCCTTGTTGCCTATCCCTAGGCCTTGCATGTTTTTGACCAAGATGTCTAGGGGTAAGGGGTGATTAAACCCTACTCCTGACTTGTCATAAGGCATTTGATATCTTGGTTGGCACAAAACACGCACTCCTTGCTCATACCTGCCCAACCCATATCCATGCCAATTGCATTGGCTAAGATATCTCAATGCGAAGTCTGGGTTAGACAGATAATTGACATCCTCAACAAAGGGCTCTTCATCTTCCTCTTCTTGTAGGGAAGGTTCAACGCCATTATCTAGGCCCCCATAAATGAAGTTTTTCTGATTGGGTGGGTAGCCTAGAGGCACCACAGAGCCGATGGGGAGTCTAGGTCTCCCCATGTCTTGCATAGACTCAAGTGTAGGTGTTGCTATAATGTTTTGCACTAGATACTCCCCCAATCCTGTGTTGGCCATCTCAACTGTGATTGTTGGCATTTGAGAGGGAGAAAATGGAAGTTCTCCTTGAGTCCACTCCATGTGGGGTGAACTAGGTGTCTTGACTTCCATTCTACTAGGCTTCTCTTCTATCGAGATGTTGGAGACTAAGGGTGGTTCCTCTTCCAGGGGCTTCTTTCCTTTGTCCTTTGGTGTGGCCACCGTAGGTGGCGTCGTTGTGGGAGGACCAGATGAAGAAGATGGACCCGCCTAGGAATTTTATTGATTTGGTAATGGAGATTCTTACGTAATCAGACCCCTTTTAGATGGATTTAACTAAAAATCCAAATGCATTGATGGAAGGGTCGACTGCGGCATTAGTTGCACTGAATTGCAGTATTTGAAAGGCTCTAAATCTATGGGGACTACATGTACCTGTCCTTCAAATGTATACTTCAAGCATTGATGAGCAATTGAAGGGACACACTTCATGTCCTGGATCCAAGGTCGCCCCAACAAGATATTATAGGCCATATCACCTTCTAATATGTGGCATAATGTATGAATGGTATTTTGTCCCACTTGTATGGGTAGGACAATTGTGCCAACTATCGAGCATATCGCATCATTGAATGCTCGAAGAGTATAGGTGGAAGGTACGATGTGAGAGGTCGACAACTTCAAATGTTTTAATGTGGCGGTTGTAATAATGTTACTGGATGAACCAGTGTCTACCAACACCCGCTTATATGGAATCCTATTGACCCACGCAATAACGTGAAGGGGTGGATCCGCCACATCACCAGCCATCGATTTTAATTCATCTTCTCTAAAGGTGATGACTGGTTTTGTACATTGTTTCACATGGCCCACGAAGTTGTTAAAAGAATTTGCTTCATGGGGATGCAGCTCAATTGCCTTTAATATCTCCATGAGAGCCTCTCGATGGGGCATTGATTGTTGAATAAGCTCATATATGGAGAGCCTAGCCGACATGGTCCTTAGACTTTGAGTAAGTCTAGTTCGAATCATGGCCACTGGTCTAGGCGGGGGAAGCTATGTAGGGTTCGGTTGAGGTTGTGACGTTGATGGAACTTCTCTTGTGGCTCCGCGGGGGCATCTCCTGGGTATATCTTGTTCCTTGTCAATATGCTTATCATCCCCACATACCCCTCAATGGGGCAATTTTGTTGCACCTCATTGATGTGAAGGGGTTTTTCTTGTGCATCATGTGCGGGCAAAGGGTCTCTAAAAATGCCCATTTGTTGGTTGTTGGGCGCTATGGGGTTATCCACTACCAATGTATTATTGTCAATGAGGTCTTGCACCAAACCTTTGAACTTCCAACAGGCGTTAAGGTCATGTCCCTTTCGTCTATGGAACCTATAGTACAAATCCTCTCTGTACCCCTTAGGCTTTGGTGCATTAGGATCTATGGTTTGAATTTCTGGTAGATTAATCAAGTTTGCCACTGACAAACGGTCAAACAAGGAGTCTCTGGACTCTGTGTATGGTGTAAATTGTCACCTAGGGTGACGCTACTAATTTTGTTCCTGCTTTTGGTTTTCTCTATCATAGTTGTTAGGAGGAACCGCCTGATAGTTAGCCTTTGGAGGCTGTGTTGCTTGGGCAGGCTTAGGGGCGTTGATAGCAACTTGATTGACCACGACGGGTTTTTGTTGCATAGTCCCTATTTTAGTGCTCTTATTCCATTCTTTTTTCTTAGGCTTGGCGATTTCACCATCCTGTATTTTGATCTCTTCGATGATTTTGGCTTGCGCCAGTGCTTCTTCTAAAGTGGCATATTGTTGCAGCTACAATAGCATAGAGATCGATCGCAAAAAACTCTTTGCGAACATTTGGGTCAAGTCAGACATAGGAGGGAGGTAGGGTAGCTTTGAAATCAACGTCCTCCACTGGTTCCCATATGCCACCATAGATTCCTCCTCATACTATTTGAGGCTAGCTAGATCGCTTAGTGACACCTTTTTCTTTGTGTTGAAAGTGAAACATTCTAGGAACGCGTCCACTAGCTGATCTAAGTTACATATGCTATGCTTTGGTAATTGAGTAAACCAATCCGAGGTAGGGCCTACGAATGTGGTTATAAATGTTCTTAATAGCAAAGCATCGTTGTCCTGAATGCCAAAGAATTGGCTTAGGAATCAAGTCACATGCTCTTGGGCATCTTCCTCCCCTCTAAAGAGTGCCAACTGGGGTAGCTTAAAATGTTTGGGGTATGGAGGTGCCAGCACTGATGGATGCATAGGATGACTACGAAGTTGGCATAAAGTAGGCTTTTGGGGCCCAAAAGTCTTGAGCTCCATAGTCTCTAAGCGCTCTAACAATGCTTTGTATGCATCGGAGGACTTGATCTCCTCCTCCTTGGTTTGCTCTCGCTATGGGTTACAGGGAATTTGAGGCCTTTGGAGGGGTAGCTAGGTAGCGCCCCTTCTGCCTTGATAGGGCATTTTAGCCCGTTCTTCTTCTTGTTCATAATCCTCATACGCTTCTTGAGGAGTATCTGGCCTAGGCCTGTAAACATTGATAGGTGCCTGCGGAGGGTGCCCATCGTAATTTTTGGGAATGGCTTCCCGCTCAGGTCTAGGAGGTCTTAGAGGTAGTGCTTGATGAGGTCGCGAAGACCTGTCTCACACTAAGGTTGTGCCTCTCATACATCTCATATTTATGTGTGCGATGTGCTTAGACCTTCTCAGGCACATTTTTGTGAAGCAATTCAGCTATATGACGCTGAATGCGCTCTTGGTTAAGGTGACACAAATGTTCTAATTGTTGTTGGTCTTGCTTGAGCCGCATGATTTGCGCTTGGTGGGCGACTAGTTTGGAAAATGCCAAGTCAATTTGTTTGGTTGTCTCTTGTTTAGGAGGCCTAGATGCCTCTCCTACATGTCTTTCTTGGTCATGGTGATCTGAGACCCCTATGGGTTGCTTCCCTCTGTCGAGGTTAGCGACATTCACTTGAGGCTCTGGCCTCAATGAGTGATCCTAATACATAGCGGGTGTGGACGTGCATCATTCCCGCATTGTGTATTGCTCTTGAGGAACATAATGGTCTTCCTCATACTCTCCGTTATATGCATAAAATGTGTGGGCAAAATTGTCTTGCCCTGTCTGTGGTGCCTGATACTCTAGATATGGTCTAGTGTTTCTGACAGTAATCAAGGGTAAATCAGGAGTAACAAAATCATATGGTTCCTCCTTGTGGACCCTATGTTGTTCAAGCACTTCATCACTAGGCCACCCATAATGAATTTCCAAGGGGGGCCTCCTATCTAGGTTGAGTGCTACATGTAATTTTTCCTCTTGAAAGGATCTTTGCTTAGTAGGGGTACCCCTCAAGGAGGTGTCTCTATGTTGAGTGGGTGTGCCCCTCAAGGGGGTGCCTCTATAGTCTTGTTCGGTGATGGCATGATGGGGACTAACTTGTGTATCCTGCTGCCAATGTGGGATAACCAATTCCTCAAGACTATACTGGAGACGACTTGTCCCCCTTGGTGCACTCTCTACAGTTTTTGCCCGTTATCGGGCTCGACTACGGGTGTACACCATGGTGATGCTTACCTAAATATGCGTAGATTTTTTTTTTTTTTATTTTTATGATTTTTTTTGATACACTAAACAGAAAATAGCATACACACACAAGTAATGATTATCTCTTTTAAAGATTAAAAGTGTGCCCTAGATCTGGTTTAGTGTGTTTTGTTGTTTGTTTTTGAAAGCTTTTTGTGAAAACCATTTAAATGCAATTATGAAGGCTCTTATGACTCCCAAAATGGTCGCCCCTTCAATATACCATTTTTGGACTGATATACCAACCTCTCTATATACCCACCCTTACGTGAGGGAGACTATAGGTATGTGAGAGTAGATGATACGTGGAACATAGGCGGTACGGAAGGGGAATCACTCTATTTATGACACCTACCATAGAAGACTTATCCTCATGCGTTGGGAATCACCCCAAGATACACTTGGTCAGATTTCATCAGGATTTACGTCTAGAAACAGTCGTGATCAAGGTTATGGATGCAATATTTCAAGCCAAGGTGATGATGAAATCCACCGTTGGTCTTGCTCAAGGGTTGGGGTTTTACGACCAACTCCTTGTGTTTAAAATACCACGTGGTGTGTGGGGTTCATTTTAAGTTGCAAAATTGAAAAAAGCAAGCATTTAAACTCTCCTATGCAAGAAAAAATCAGAGAATAGAAAATAGAAAACAAAAAATTGACAAAGGGCATCTAAAACCCCTACCTCTTCTCTGCCTAAATCGGATGTCTCTGAATTTCTGCCTGAAATAGTCTAGCGTTTGAAAACTTGGTACCTGTAAGCAACAAAACAAGCAACTTTAATCAGAATTTTAATCTTAAAAATCAAGGGACACAGGTCCCACCGTGATCGCCATTGAAAGCACGAGGATACGGAAACAAAAAGGAAAGTGCCAAAATAGATGCTTTTAAAACCCAACTTAACGCTTATAGCCTATGTATTGCAAAGTGCATAAAAGAAAGAGCATAGACAAATTGACACAAGATAAAAGCAATATAAAATATGGCCCTTTTTATTGATATGCTTTTCAGAGTTGTGTTACAATACGTCTCCTTCCTTTTTAGGGGATAGGAGCGTCAAATAAGTTTCTTATCGCATCTATAAACAACAATCCTTCTTCCGCGTGCCCACATATAATATGGGCGGACCAAAATGTTGCCACCACTTGTGTGTATGATTTTTCACTCCTTCCTGCTCTTATGATGTCAAAAACCTACGTTCAAAAAAACAAAAAAGATTAATAGCACCTGCGGGCAGAATAAAACATGTATTTCCCAAGGCCTAATGTCAGTATATGCATGAAAATATTAAAACGATGATCAAATGACCTTAGATCGACCTAAAATTTTAACAGAAGCATAAATATGTTATCAAGAAGCCATTGCAAAAAGAACAGTCTAGAAAATCCTCACAAATTTGTATTCGCTCTAGGGTGGGACGAATAGACCTACAATAACCTGTCAGAAAGCACCCTCTTCAATGTCCTATCCCGGAAGCTCAAAATGACCTGCAAAATTTGGGTTAGCTAATTGGGGGTGTTTTGGGAAGACCTAGAAGGTCATATTTCTCCAATTTTGCTCCTATCACCCCGATTTTGCTGGTGCCATCTGCAAGTTAGTAAAGGCGAGAAATGACAAAAACCTGATCAAAATTGCTCAGAATGAAATGAAATTTGAACTGTAACCTATTTAACCTATCTAGAATAAAATGCAAAATAAAAACCAGAGAAATATATCACATATTTCTATTCGTCATTGGGTGGGGCGAATAAGACTGTGACAGTTTGGGGAGCGCCCGGGGGCAGGACGCCCACCGTTTGGGACACTGTTTCAGCACCAATCCACTTGGGATGGGTTCAAAACTCCTTATGGGGTGTTAGCAAATTTTGTGGATTTTTATGGTCAAAAATCGGGTTTTGGGTCGGGATTCGTGCTTCCAATAGTCACCCAATAACCTCCCTTTCGAATGAGATATTAAGGATGTGAAGGCACAAATCACAAGTAGGTATGTAAATTGGCAGCACTTCATTGCTCAAATTCTCCTTCTCTATATATCTTTTGGGTGGGAAAACTCCCCAATTTATAGACCTTAGGGTCTCCTTGTTTAAATTGCGCATGCGAGGGCACCACTTGAGTTAACTGTCCTATTTTCAGAGAAAATCTAGTTCCCTGATTTAGAATCTCCTTGCATGAGATCTCTAAAATAAAGACATGCATGAATGAAGCCTCTCTTCTTGAATAAAATCTATTCCTCGCAATTACATGGCCTGAAGCCTCAGTTAACTGGCGAAGTTGTTGAGGTTTGACTTTTTTTGCCAGTCAAACCTTCTATTCGCCTCACCCTGGGGCAAATGCTGCTATTCGTCCTTGGGTAGGACGAATGCTAGTTTGTATTCATCCCGAGGTGGGACGAGCAGAGAGCAAGGTGCCAAAAAGGTGCCAAATTGACCTTTGACCTTCCAAACTACTTTTGGGAGTGGTTAGGACCACTGTTTAACCTATGGGGGCTGCCCTGGGGGCTGTTTGTGTCAATGCGATTAGCGCTTGTTGTCACATAATCGGATTGGTGTTGTTTTGGTGTCTACAAGGAGAAAACAAAAAAAATATTATTTCATTTTATTTGCAAAAAAAAATTAGGTCTTTACCTTTTTTTTAATTTTCAATTTCATTGCATTATTCTAATTAATTTAAGTATCATTTAATTAATAATAAAAATTATTCTTATTTAAAAAATCACTTTATTATAAAAATAAAAATGATTTTATAAACAAAAAACATTAAATTATTAAAAAAAATACTAAAAAATTAATAAAAAAATACAAAGAAATAAAAAAAATAAAAAATTACCTTTTAATTTTGATGCTCCTTTGAGCAAAAAAAAATGTTATTGCCCCGACGGGGGTCGAACTCCCAACAACCTGTCGGGCAGCGCCTTAGCGCTGGCCCTCTCTCTAGTCGGGCTAGCTATCCCGACGGGAGGAGTAGCCCATTACCTTCTTCTTGAAGGCTTCCCCATCGACTAGCGGGGAATCTAGTGGGATTTATCCCACATCGCCTCTATGGGTGATCTTAAGTTGCTTAAAAGAAATAGAGCACCTAGTGCTCTTTTAGTGCCTGCGGGCAATCAGAGTGTAGTTAGACCCCTTTTGTTGTCACCCACGTGGCACGGCCGAAGGGGTCCACATGTTTGATCCACATAAGGGTCACATGGCCAGTCTATCATGTGTCGCCCTGTGTCTGGTTTGGTCCATGTCAGCTACCACATCAGCCTCATCCAGTCAGGGTCTATCCAATTAGTGTCTGTAGTCCTCGTCAGCAACCTAGTCAGCTATAACGTCAGCCTTGTCTAGTCAGCATCTGTAGTCCATGTCAGTAGCCTAGTTAGTTGCCACATTAGCCTTATTCAATCAAGGTTTGTCCAGTTAGCTACCTCAAATTTCATGCTCATGTCAATCAACTACCTCAAATTTCATGCTCATGTTAGTCTATCAACCACGTGTTTCACATCGATGTCTATGTCAGTCTATGTTGGAGTCGATGTTGGTTTAGGTGCAGCCCTAACAAGCTATCAGCCCCTGTCAAGCTGTAAGGTGATCGGTAGTCGTGTCAGTCTGGTCATCGAAGATTAGAGGGTGCTCCTACCCTCTCAGATCCTAGTATCGGGCCCAGTACTTGTGTTGGTCCCATAGGAAGGCACTCCTACCCTCCTCGGTGGGTCGATTGATCATCGATTATGGGCTAGTCATCATCAGAGTGGGTCCCATAGGAGGGTGCTCCTGACCTCATCGGTGGGCCGATCGATCATCGATTATGGGCCACCGATCGTCGAAGCTGGTAGTCAGCCAAGATTTTGGTCATCGAATCATAGATTCGATGGTCGACCGAGTAGCTTGTCGATAGAGGCCTAGATCTAGTGGCCTCCTATGGGTAGGCTCACCTGATGTGGCTGAGCCACCTCAAATTCTTGCCTGCTCGGTCTCTGTGGGCTCGAGTAAGGTAAGGCAAAAACAAATCAAACCCAAACTTAGGAAATGATAAATAATGAATTGCATAACAAATCAAATAAAACCCTTCACAACGCCTTCTCCAGTGGAACGAGTTCTGCTCTCGTCTTCTCCACGTGGAACGAGATCGAGATCTGAATTCTCAATCACTTCCTCGCCTTATCTAGTGGAACGATATTGTCTCTTGTCTTATCCACTTGGAATGAGATCTCCAACACTTCCTCCCTATGGCTCTGATGCCAATGTTACCAAGTAAAAGGTAAGATAAATGATTTGATTAATAAAATATTCATTAGCATTAGCTTAGAAAGGTCTAAGCATTATATAGTTTACAAACAAACTATATTAGCACAAATAATGCTAACATAATACGTCAGGAGACTAGTGTGCTAACATCTAACCTAGGTAGAGAAGTATGAACTAACTACTAATCTAAAATATCTAACCTAGGATATTTTATATACTAACCTAGGTTTATCAGTAGATATTTAGCACAATAAATATCTCTATGGTAAGTAGTAAAAAGTAAATGTAATAATCTACCTATGTAGTATAATGCAATATACTACCTATTTTACCTAGTGGAGTAAAGGGTAAATATCCCAAAGAATGGAATATTACTCTAACAATATATTCTACCATCGTGGGTTTACCATAAATCCTCATGAAATATTATTTTTCCAACTATAATGGTTTGAATGAAACTTTTTAATCTTCCATCATGGGTTTACCATAAACCCTCATAAAATATTATTTTTCCAACTTTCTCTTCAACTCTTCGCATTGTTCCTGGTTCTATTGATGGTGTGCTCCATAGTATTAATTACGACTTTTCACCTTGACATCAATGACAACTAAATAAGTTCAAAATGTCTAACAATAATTTACTTTGATTTTGTCTGATTTTTTTTCATGCTATAGTGAACCTTTATGACACATTTATTTAAGATGCCTTTCATGTAGGTTTTAAGAATTGTATGAAAAAGGGTATATGAGACATTTATTATTAATTTTCTTATTGTTGGTAAAATATTTGCCTAATCAACAAAACTATGTTTGTGCACCCTAGACATGGCCAACATTGAATGACCGAAGGAAAGAAATGTCCTTCGTGCCAATATCCAGAGAGGGTTGGATCCCAAGCTAAATCCTACACTGGTTGAAGACTAGAGTTGTAGGAAAGAAATTATAAATTATAGAAATAAATAGGAAATATGACCACAAATCAAAGATGTAGGATTCGGGGCAGACTAACAACAAGAAATTCACCCAAGCATGAAATAACATATAACAAAATAATGGCAACAAAATTTACTTATAAACTGGTAATAATAACCTCCAAAGTAACACTCCAACACTAACTCCCTCATTAGAAATATTTAAATCCAGATGCAAAATTCAAATTTAACAACAAACAAGGAACATGAATGTAAAATAGAAGTGCACGAATACTGAAGGAAATTGCACACAAGATCCCTTGCAAATTCAGAAGTCTGGTGTCTTTTATATTGATGCAAAGAACTTGGAAAATTTTCTTGCAAAGTGTCTAACCTCTTTTTACAATGAGAATTTAGTAGTATTTATAGAGGATTTCGCCTCTTTCATTAAATGCACATAGAGACAAAATGATCACAGATTCGGAACCATAGTAAGGAAATTTCTCCTTGGAAATATTCAAAGCTTATTATATTGAAATAGTGATCCGATTTATAAGGAAACCTCTCCATGATATCTACACTTCTGGATTCAATGCACAAAAAACTAAGAGATATTCATTATCTTGAAAACATACTCCTACTTCAAAAATAATGAAAATCTTCTTGTATTTTTAATATGAATTTATTCTTTGCTTGGGATTCATGATTTGAATTACTCTTTTTCTCCATTATTTAATGTTACCTGTTAACTGATTTGGGTGCCTTTGAAAATCTGGATATTAATGGCGAATACACTTTTCATTGACTACCTTCCTGCCTTGACCATGGTGACAACAATTCCTTTTATCCCTGGTGAAAATACTTAACAACCATATTTCTTGCCTTTAAAAATTGTGTTCACACCCAAAAGAGGCACAAAATATAGTCACCCTCATTTTGGGGTGAACACGACGTTGACTATTCAACATTACCTCAACCCTCTTGATGCATTCACCCAATATCCATTCTTCAGCGCATTCATGTTATGGAAGGGGTGAACGAGGTGTTCACTCTTCAACCTGGGAAAATGTGATGTTGACCATTCAATCGTGCACATGCCATGGAATTTCCTCCTTCCATAACACTTTACATTATGTTCACCCCAAAGTGGGGCGAATGGATATTTCACCCCATCCTTGGGGCGAACATGATCCTTAGCCGAAATACGTGCATTTTTTCAAACTTTTGTAAATATGTTCACCCCAAAGTGGGGCGAATGGATCTTTCACCCCATCCTTGGGGTGAACATGATATTTCTCATCTCATCATTGGGCACTTTCATTTCCTTCAATGTTTTTTAATATTTTTTATTTTCAGCGAACACATCTTCAATTTACAGTGAGCTTTCGAATGACACAAACTTGAATTTCCAGTGCAGTTTTCAATTTCTCTTCTTAAACATTCATCACCTCCAAGCTAAAAGAGTGTATATAAAAACAAAAAGATAAAATAACTGCAACATATAAATTCGGTCCAAAATATTATATTAGGAATAATGTATGTCGTCATATTACAATAAAAATGCTCCATTAAAATAAAACCAAAATTCCAATGCGACAAAGTGCAAAACTACCAATACTTGTAGATGGATGCGTTACTTGTTGGTCATGGAAGTAGACTTAGTTGATCTAGATGAATGATTATTTGTTTGTTGTTCAAACAAGAGCTTTCTTTAATGTGTGGGATCACCTTATTGATGAATTAAGCTGAATGGCTAATTAACATATATATCATAGGATTGGGGTAGACCCATTTTGCACAAAAATATGGTGTTAGTTTAAGACTTTTTTCTAAATTTTTTAATTATATATTTAAATTATAATTATTATTTTAAGGGGTGAATTCAAATAGTTTCTAGTAATTTATTATAATCTTGTAGTATAGATTTTATTCCCAACAATAGAACAAATAGATCAAACAAAACAAGCCACAATAAAATAACAACAATGACAATTTAGAAAAATAACTATTTCATTATGTATAATATGATATGCACATTACTTACAACAATAGGTTTTTTATACTCAAAAACACCATAAAGATGATCTCAGTAATGGTACCATTCCATTACCATCCAATGGAGTATATAAAATTTGAAAAGGGGGTGGATGGTTACAACCTAACCATCACCCTCTCAAGTTAGAGCTCAAACCACTAATTTTTGTTATGCTCATAAAGACTTGATAGTTCGATGGAGTCAAACATGCTCAATGGATATACATTGATAAATAGGTGAAACTACCAAGGAAAATAAAAAATTTATTCAAATAATTTTAGGCAAAATGGTAAGTTTTGAAAAGGGTTTATTATTTATTATATATGGTTTTACCACTAGGGGCTTAATAAATTAAAAGGGGAGGTGGTAAATTTTAATAGTAGGGTTTTTTTTAAGAAGCCCATGAACACGTGTTTTGAAGGCTTTCAAATAAGTGACCCCCCATGTAGAAACTAAGCTATAAAAAAAATATTCTAAGGGGTAGCAACACCTAATTTTCTCCTACAGTAAAAAATGTTGTCTGGTCTATAAATACATTGTCGATATTTTTGCCTATCTACCAGTTCTTTTGTAAGAAATTCCAATATAGATAATAAAAATGACAAAATTAGTGTAGAGGGGTTTGTCTAGCCCAATGAAGACAAGAACCTTCATTACTCCAAATTTTTAGACCCTTATTTCCTTGAGCAAAAATTGGAAAATGCTAAAAACTAATCATAAATGCTGATGGAAAAACTACCACCTACCTATAGTCTGACGTCATTTTTGTTGTTGTTAACAAAATAAGTAGAAATAAGATAAAATGGACTAAGATATACAATACAGAACTGCAAGGTGTGATTCTAAGACACTATGATACCTTCCATATGTTATATTTATGCAAAATTATTGGCCAAATGGTATGATGTAATGGTCTAAACTTGACTAATGTGCAATTATTAAATAAAATATTCATTAGCTATAAATAAAGCAACAAAATAAGATGTTCAATAGTAGATAACATCAAGATAATAACATCATAGTATGTTTACAATATTAGCAAAGCAATAACAAGATAAATATGTTAGCCAAAGGAAAGTAAATTAAACCAAGTAAGCACAAAAGAGAGGAAATAAACATAACCTAGTAGTAACAAGTGAATCCCTTTCGTTACTTATTGAAGGCATATGAAAATATCAAAATGCTTGTCATAGTGCTTAATTTCTAGTTATGTCACCTTGAATTCTTGATAAGAGAAAATTTCCAAAGAGAATGAGGGCCAAGGTTGAGTTTATATTTTAGCAACACGTTGGTATGAGAGAGAGAGAGAGATAGAGAGAGATTTATAAAGAAAAGTTGATAGAGTTTAGTTACTATTTATTTTTTATCATAATGCCCTCCTCAAGGGTTGTATTTAAAAATAATTTAGTAGTTTCTTGAAGGGAAATAGAAGGAGGGTCAAAGATATTATGAAGGTTCAAGAAAATCTAGGTGTGACCTATAGATCAACATACATACATGATCATACCAAAGGACTGGTGGTTGGCTTGGGGCATGTCTAAGAAGCATGTCTATGAGATTCCACTTATGCCAAGGCAAAACCATCATTGGTGGTATTCTGATAATGTTTTTTCAATATGACTGTTAAAAGTTAAATTTGTTTAGAAAAGTCAAATTTAGCAAGATTACCACCAGTGTGTAAAATTATCATTGGTTTTTTTGCTTAGTTATTGATGTTTTTTCTCTTTAAGCAATAAATACTTTAAATTTGGGCAAAAAGGGGTAGTAATTGTCATAGCAGTATAGGATTATATATACTTTTTGGAAAGATATATTTTTTTAATTGTGGAAAACATCCCAAAAGGGATGCCACTTTTGGGTAAGACCCAAGGAGGCAGGGGTATCCATTCCACCAAAAACGCCCAAGACTCGTACTTGGCCTACCACCTTTGACATACTCAAGGAGCAAAGAAACACACAAAACCAAATTAAAAAAAGTAAATAACAACAAAAATAATAAAATAAATTAAAAAACATGCTCCTTGAGTGTGTCAAAACCAAAAGCACAACCAAACATGCACAATAAGATAAAAGAAACCACAACACAAACCACATAGAAAAACACAAGAACCACATAACAAAACACAAACAAGACAAAAACAACAGAACACTACAAAGACATAACCCAAAAAAAACATGAAAAATAAACACAACCAAAACCTAAAAATTAAAATAAATAAAATAAATAAATAAAAACAACCAACAACAGACAATAAACAAAAACAAAAAACATAGAAAACACTCACACATAAAAAAATGAAATAACACAAACAAAGAGAAACCCAAGAACAAGAACAAAAAAAACACAAGAACAATAACAAAAAACATAAAAAAACAAAACAACAAAAACACAAGAACAACAAAAAACAACACAAAGAACACAAAAACAAAACAAAACAAAACAAAATAACCCACCCACCTTAAAAAACTAAACAAAAAAACAAAGAAGACAAAAAAAAAAAAAATGAACAAAACAATGACCTATCTAGACCAGAAGACTATTAATGCAAGAATCAACAGAGGAAACAAAATAAAGAATAGAATGAGCTAGGGAACTAAAAAAACTGAATGAACCAAAGAGAAACAAAAAAAAAAAACAAGAAGAAACTAGGTACCTTCAGAACTGGAGCCATCCAAAGAAATGATAGAAAGAAGAGCTTCCCTAATTTGAGAAGCCCACCATATAGGAGGGTGGCCATAACAAGTAAGATCACATTTGTCCAAAGCCCAATTAGCTAAAGCATCAACACTCTTGTTTTGATCTCTGACCACATGATTGTAATCAACTTTCAAAAATCCCATCTGGATTAACTGAATCTTCTCAATAATTATTTTTATTCTCCAATCCACCTTATGATTCTTAGAAGGAGTCTTCAAGAGATTAATCATAAGTTGAGATTCAGACTCAACTAACACCTTTTCCCATCCAACCTTAGTAGCCTCCTGAAGGCCTCTAAGGATACCATACCCCTCAGCAAGGTTATTGGAAAGAATACCCAAATTCTTAGCAAAAGTAAAAACCAGGGAGCCATTTGAAAGTCTACCAATTCCTCCCACACTCGGCTTTTCTGGGGTTCCCTCTAGAGGCTCCATCAGTATTGACTTTTCCAAAATCCTTAGGAGGAGGTTGCCAATTTCTAGTCCTATCCATCTTACTAATACTCACATTCCCTTTAAGTTGGTTGCCCTTAGAAGGTTTAATCTTCAATCTTTGCATCACTTGATCCCATCTTTGGTGGGAGTTTTGGGGGTGATTAAGGAGTTGATGGACTGATTCAACTAAGTTGGCTATGGTATTTTGCCAAATATAGTGAATATCCTTCCTATCTTGATTAAAAATTTGGCTGTTCCTTTCATTCCAAATATTCCAAAGAAGAATGGTAGAACCCATCCAAACTAACTGCCTAATAAAATGATCAACACCCTCTTGATTAGGCCAATCCCTCCAAAGTTGTTCAAAAGTGAAAAAATTGGACCACTGTAAGCCAAGTAATGTTGCCATTCTCCTCCATAGCTCAAAGGCTAAAGTACACTCAATAAAAATATGGTTGATATTTTCTACATTCTCTTCACACATTTCACATCTAAAAGGGCCATGAAAACCACGCTTCATAAGTTGCTCACCGGTAAGCACCCTCCAATGCAATAAAAGCCAATTAAAGAACCTCACCTTAGTCCAGAGCTTTTGAGACCACAATTGAGAAAATATTTCAAAAGAATGGTTGGGATTATTATGGCATAAGGTCAAATAACCTTGAGCAACTGAATACTCACCCTTAGTAGTGTTGTTCCATCCAAAACAATATTTTTCATGGGACCAGGAGAGGGATCTCATATGAAGGATGCCTTGGATATCTTGTCTTTGCCTTTCTGGGATTTGAATAGGCCAGTCCTCAATAGGGATCCAATATCTACCAACCTTTGAATTACCAGTATGGTACCAATAGTAATTAGCCACCTTTATCCAATTAGCTCGGTGAAGCTCCTCCATCCAAGGCCTCCAATCGGGAAACTGAGTTGTCAAAGGCTTGTGACCATCCCAAGAATTTGTCCAAAAATTTGCATGTTGACCATTATGAATGATCCAAAATAATTTTTTCTTTATCAAATCCTCACCAGTCTTAAGAACTGCTAAAATGGGAGAACCTTTGGTAGGAAGTTGATAGCGAACAAGGTCTTTAGGACTTTTGTTCTCAGCATATTTAGCACGAAGATTATTGGTCCAAAGAGCATTGGGGTTATGCAACATCCTCCAATATAATTTAGCAGCTAAAGCTTTGTTGTTATTAATTGAAGACAGGAATCCTAACCCCCCTTCACTCTTAGGAAGACATAAAGTATCCCATTTCACCAAGGCCCATTTTCTTTGGAAAGATATTTTTGAGACCATTCTAATAAAAGTATTTTGGTGAAGTATCCTTCTTGGAAATATCATTTTGAGCCCATTCTAATAAAAACATTTTGGTGAAGTCTTGTGAACATTTGCAATGGAAATTAATGCCCTAAAGATGCTATTACTTTTTTGACCAATAAATGCTCTAAATTTGGACTTAAGAAAGGTAGATTTAGTTTGGTCAATTAGAAGGCAATTGGATGAGGGTTATGGTGGATTGATGTGGATAAAAGTTGGTTTCTATAATTTACCTCTTTTGATGCATTTATTGTAAAATAAATGTATAAAAAACTAATGTAGATGCTCCAATTTTGTATTGGTGCCTAAGGTTGATAAGGGATGTGATTATTATTCATTTAAAGTGATGTTAAGGATTGTATTTTATGTAGAATTAAATTTTACCTACCCCATATGCCTTCTCAAGTTTCATAGGGAAAACCAAGTTGAGTTGAGAAAAATTGATTTGGATATGATCCACACAAGGGTGGTGGTGAATAGTTAATTAAGATGGGATGAGATATTAAGAAGTGAATTTATAAATATTGGGAAAAGTATTTGGTTTGATTGGATGAGGGGAGATTTTATTGAATCCATGTTTGATGGCTAATGTTGCATTAAAGGTGAGTTGATAGAAAAGAGAAGTTTTTAAAGATATGAATATGAAATATAAAGAAAATGAGAGAGAAATGATTAGAGATGAGGAGATATGGATGTTGGTAAATTTCTACCTTTTTAATTTAAATTTTATTTTAAAGAGAAATATGTATATAGAGATTCACTCATAAGAAATGGCACATGTAATTCATTATTGGACAAGTCCTTAAGTGGTGATAAATTTCTTAAACACCTCATGTATTAGGGATATTGTATTTTTATAATTTTAGATTACCTAGGCACCTTATGCCTGAAGGAATTTGTGCTAGATTTATATATAAGTGCTTAAGCATCTTGTGATAGACATGCCCAAGTGAAATTTAGCATTATATGGTACAAAAAGATATAGAAATTATTTTCCAAGGTGACTTTTGTTAGCTTGCTCAGGGGGCCTTTCATGATATGATACAAAAGATAAACAAAAATTGTATAGGGGGTATTTAATTAGCTTGTCCAAAGGGAATTTCATGTTAAATATGTATAGATATATATAAATTTATACTTTTGAATTCATCCTAAAGAAACACTTTATGCTTAAAGGACTTGTATGGTAGATTTATCCTTCCTACTTGAAGGACTTGTGATTTGATTCATCCTTCAAGGGACTTATAAAAATATTACCTTTAAGTACTTCCTTCAAGAATATTTTAAATAAGATTTGATTTCATGAGTGTGATTTCATTACATTTAACCAAAGAACTAAAGGAAATTGGATTAACTTTAAGGAAGGTCATAAAGGACATTTTTTTATTTTGCTACATCCATTAGCCATAAGATGTTTTGATTGATTAGCATGTTGGACATAAGACACTTTAATTTAGATTTATACTTTAATATTAAGGTATGTGATTCATATTATACATTTGAATCATAGAGAACTACCATAGAGGACTTATGCTCGATTGGTGTGGCAACAAGTGTACCCCCACTCAAGAAGACAATTGGTTATTGACTAATTGCCCCCATGTAGAATGTTGGGTGGGAAAGCATATGATGAAATTTATTGAATATCACCAAGTATGGATCCTTGTGGTAGAAATCATGTGATTTAATTTATTAATTAAAATTTGATTGGGCCATTTAAGGATATATTATTGGTCTATTATAATACATATTTATTTGGTTTGATCAGTCTATTCAAAGACATATTTTATTGGTCTATTTAAAGACCTATTTGATTGATTTGATCACTCTATTTAAAGACATGCTTGATTTCATCTATTTATTTAAATACACATTTGATTTAACTGGTCCTTGGCCTAATTAAAGCCACACTTGATTTGATCAATCTATTTAAATATACACTTGTTGAATTGGTCTATTAGAGACACATTTAATTGGTCCACTTAAAGATATACTTGATTTGATCAGTTTATTTAAAAACACATTTAATTTGATTGGCCTATCTAAATTTAAATTTTATTAGCCTATTTAAGGGTACATTTGAATGGATCAATATATATATATATATATATATATATATATATATATATATATATATATATATATATATATATATATATATATAAAAAAGATATTTTATTGGCCTATTCAAAGGCACATTTGATTGGCCTATTTAAGTGTACATTTTATTGGATTAACTTTGTAAAGCATAAAAATGACAACACCAAAGAAATAGATAACAAAATCAACACAAAAACTTATTGCACAAATGAAGACAATAATATTGATATTATTATGGGGGAGCCTTGATCTCCAATGTTACAATATGATGTTGTATTGATAAAATTATTACAAATATAGGGTTTAGAAACCCTTATTCACAAGTGAATATATGGTGTCTTCTACGTCGTATTTTGATCCAAACAATTGTGTGAGTGGGCTTATGTAACCCTATGGGATCACCTTAGCTACAATAAATTCCAAAAATGTGGTTCCTACACCTGGGAATAGAAAGCAACATAAAAAGGTTAATAGCACCTACAAGGGCTCCACTATGTGAGGCCCTCTAAATAGTAAACCCTACAAAACCTAATGTTGCAATGTTAAATTGTAAACTAAATGCAAAAACATAAAGTAATGCAATAGAATATCTTACCTTGTCAAGAAAATAGATGTGATGTTGATCCATACTCCTATTTTTGTGTTCAAAAGTTACACGAACACTCAAAATCATCCAAGGGGTTATAGACTGCAAATAGGCTATGGAAAATGCCCAATGGCATTGAGTATGACTACAAATGCTCAATAATATTCTAGAAATGATCACCAACATTCTGTGAACTTTGGAAAGCATTTGGGGGTGGATGGGAGTTATGAAGAACCAGATCTAGTTCATGAGGGTTTTGCAACAACTAAAACGAAAGATGCGATGGCAACAAAAAGATAGGATGATGGTAGTGACCAAGGAGAATGTTCAATTTTGGGACTTTATTCATAAAAATGAATCATCTTTTATAATCTACCCTTGATCATGTTAGGGTTTCGACGACACCAATGAGTGATTAATATTAAAAATGAGGAAGGATTGAGATTAAACTTGAGCAAGTGACATGGATTAATATGGATGGGTGGTCAAGATTAAGTTGTACCGGATGGCTAGGATTTATTCACATAAATACATATATATATTTTTATTATATATATAAATATAAAATATTAATATTTATGTATATATTAAATAAATATATACATACATACATACATACATATATATATATATATATATACATATATACATATATATATATATATATAATGAATGGATATGATTTGAGGAAACAAATGGATGACAAGTGGCTATATTTTGGTGTCTACATATGCCCATTTTTGTATCGTGTTGTGTGAAACAATGCAATGCAAAAATACGAGACACCTGGTTTGGTGTGGTGAAGCAAATTTCTTTTCTTGGAGCACAAAGAAGATCTTGAAGACAAATAATTTGTTGGTGTAGCTTACCCCCTCAATTTGAAAATGAGTGAAAATGGGTCTCACGAGCCAATTGATAGAATTGTGGGTAATGATGTAGGTGAATGGTGTAAGTGCAAGTGTATTATGTAAATCCAGATGATATGAATGATGTAAATGCGTATGACAATTTGATGTCATTTTTACCAAAATGGAGAAAAGGGATTTTTTATAATGCAAGTGGTTGATTCTATTTTTTCCCAATAGAGAAGGATTTTTTTCTAAGTGTGGATGATAATAAATTTTATTTTTGTTCCAACAGAAAAGGGATTTGTGCCAAATGTAGATGTATGATGAATGATGTAAATGAATTTTGTTTTTGCCCCAATAGAAAAGGGATTTGTGCCAAATATAGATGTATGATGTGTGATGTGAATGATGTATCCCAATGTGGGAACTCAAAATAAAATTTAGCTACCCCAATTTTTGGGTGTTTTGATGCTATTGGAAAATATGCCAATTGGCATCATTGAAATGCAAAGTGATGAAAATGCAAAAAGAAAAAGAGTCATCCCTTGGAGGGCCGACTAGTGACTGTAGGATATTTCCCTCAATTGGAAACAATAAACCTAGGAAGGTCCTATTTCCGTGATGGCTATCAATGTAGAAAATGTTGAGATGTGATTTTTCCGTGTTTCAAACCCCATGAATAAGGCCAACAATGACAATTTTTCGAGCAAGTTAACTTGGGCATAGTCTCACTTGAGAAATGAGTAACCTGAAATGATTTTGTGTTCAAACAAGAGGATATTAAATTATTATGGGCAAGTGTCCTTATGGTTATTTAATCATCTTACCGAATTGCATGGACAACCAATCGTTGCAATCACCAAGGAGATAGAGTAGACCACTAGATACGAGGTTCACTTGAAATTGTAAATGAATTTGGCAAATTTTTTAATGAAAATGCAATGGTTGATGGATTTTATGATGTTGAAATGAATATGTGATTATGAAAAATGCATTGATGATTGGATTGCATGATTTTGTGAAATTTTTCATTATTTTGGAGCAATTTTGAAGCAATTTTGAACCATTTTGCAACTTTTGATCACAAAAAAAAGTTACCCATCCAAATCAATCTATATTATCACAAAGAGTGGTGAAATTATGGGATGGATAATTATAATTATAAATGTGGTTGTTTTGTGAAAATTCGGTCCGCTTTGAGATATTTTGAAGTTTGTAAGGTGATTTTTGTGACTATTGGTCGCAAACAAAAATTAAGTGCCTAAATCGGTTTGGACTTTCAAAAAATGTGATATGATGATGGAATCAATGCATGAATGCAATATGGAAGGATTTTGTGAGGGCAATATATGTTTTGTGGTATTTTTTCACCTTTTGCAAAGTTTTAAAACCAAACACCAGCCAACATTCATGTCTAAATAAACACAGGTAAGCGTCTTCTATGCTGCAAATACTGATGAGCATTTGCGTGTGCTAGATAAATGCCCATGGGTGTTTGAGTATACTTAAAATAATATATAAAAGAGATGCAGGGGCTAAATTGATTTCATTATTATGTTCACAAGTTCCATAAGTTGCTTCTAAAGGAGAGTGAGTGAGTGAAGGAGTGTGGTGGAGTGAAGGCCATGGCGATAGAGGGAGTGGATGCGATAGTAGGAGTAGAGATGTAGGTGGTTGAGGTAAGTGTCCTTCGCACTTTTTTTTGGACTTGTGCTATTTTATTTTTATGTAATGAATATGAAATTAATGTGTTTGCATTGTGTATGTGTTGTGCTACAATTTAGGAACTTGGAGGCTCGACATCGGTTCTCACTCCTCATACCAGGGGTGAGACAGGCATTACAGGATGAGCATTGGAAGTGGTTGGAGGTCATGGGGCTATATGAAGCTACTCAGATTGATGTGGTGAGGGATGATGAGGGGTATATATATGACTTAGTAGAGATATGGGATCCAAATAGGGGTACCTTTTAGCTCTTGATTGGTGATGTATACCGTATTCTTTGAGTGTGAGTGGAGGGGTTACGTGTCAAGGTTGGACACGATAAGAAGCATGATATGAGCCATATATCTAGATATCGATGGTAAAATATGATTGTGAATGGTGGAGGGATCATGTAATTGGCCATGTATACCAAGAAGGAGTTGGAGGTATTACCCACTTTGGTCATGTTCCTGTTGGCCAATATAGTGACACCTAACAATACTGGTTGTTGGTTCCCATGGAACATGATTAGGTTGGTGTATGCTATGATATATGAGCCTTTGGTATATGCATGGGTGCCTAATATATTGGCTCAAATGTACTTGGCATTGTACTATGTGAGGAGGCAAGGGTGAAAGGAACAAATGAGGCTCCTATATGTCAAAGACGTCAATCTAGTAGTCGAGCGAGAGGGACAAGAGATGCAATAAAGTAGCCTTTAGAGATTTGAGGTGATGGTGGTGGTATGGATGGTATGGAAGATGTTCCAAAGACCTCCAAGTCAGAGTGAGGAGGAGTGGGTGAGGCTTAAGGTTGAGTGAGATAAAATCTAACAGATTGTAGTGGAGCGAGATGTAGAGGTAGCTTGGATGTAGGTGGAGCTAGAGGTACAAATGGCTATAGATGGAGACAAGGATAGGATCATGAGGCTCTAGGTATATCTAGAACAAAGGGACAATTGTGAGAGGTAGGATATACTACACCTTTGATACTGAGAGGGATACGTCTAGTATTTTAAGGATCTATTGATGCAACACCACACTAGGTTACTAGATCGACCCTCTTCCTCCATATCTAGGACTATTAGGCATAATGAGTCTAGGTATAGTGACTCTACATCTAGGGCTCCATAAATATCACAAGGGTCTACCTATGGGTGGTATATACTGCTAAGATGCACTTTTTGTATATGAGCATTGGCTCTCCATTGTATATAGCCTTCGAGCATTTATTGTATATGTGATATTTATATATATACATGGCTTTTAATTTTGTGTTGTGGTTTTGTGTGGATGATTTTATTTGAATGCATGTGTATATGTGTGATGAATGATAATGCAATTATAATGTGTATGAATGCAAATGAATTAATGCTCTAATGATCTTTCATAGTTTAGATTTTACTTGAAAATTTATAGCATTGTTGTTTAATCAGGGGTACCAACATTGTGGCATGTGAAATGGATGACTCATGTAATGATATGGATGTTGATACGGAAGACTGATTTTTTTTGCAAAGACTCAAACATACTAGTGATAACAAATAAACTCACTAAATAATGTCTAATTTCTCTAAGATCAAATGTGTGTGCAATGAATTTATTTACCAAATTAGGAGTATGTTAATTTCTCAAGGCAATCAAGAAAAAATGTGTAAGTGAGTTCATTAACCCATCTTGAGTAAATTGAGATGAAACATATCATGGAGGAAACTAAGAAGCTATCTTATCCTTAAGTGTGATCAGAGGTATCTTCAAGAGAGATGTGTCACCATGCATGAGCGTACTCCACTCCTAGTCAAGTGTCTATAGTCCCGATGGAGATTAGCTCCATAGTCCAAGAATATAATCTCTAAGATTTGGAGATTCAGAATACCTAGCCATTTGATTGAAAATGTACTTCTACCCTTACAACTTTAGGATCTATGGTGTTTGATGTGTAAAATATTTAGAGCTTTGGGGAATAAGATTTTCAATTGAAGTGTGATGAGAATTTTACCATATCCTTACTATTTTTTTTGTTTGGAAGTAATTGTGATAGTGGTGAAAATTGATACTTTTGATTTTTGAATTATGTGCATAATGGGACAAGAAAGGAATACCCTTTTTCACTTCAAGATTCAACCCAAACATGGTGTTATCTCTCTTTGATACAAGATGTTTTTAAGATGTGTGATTGTGTTTGGTTCAAGAGTGTTAGAGTCAATTCTCAAAACTCAAGATTTTCTTAGTGAAAATGTATCTTGGTACTAAACAAAACTTGACATGTATTGGAGGTTTCTAGAAATACTAGGAGTGGCTGAGTGACAAAAAAAACCTAAGGATTATGGAAATGTGGTTACAAATGATAATTTGACTTTATGGAATGGTGCAATGAAATGGATAATGATTTGAAGGTTCCCCTTATTAAGGCAACATGACTTTATTGGATCAATTATTGTCTAAACTTAATAAATAACCCCTAATATGGTGAATAAAAATGTAATGTGTGCAATGCAATGTGTGAAATGCAATGTTGTTTTTGTGTATTAGCCATGTATCTCTCTCTCTCTCTCTCTATATATATATATATATATATTAAGCATAAAATTCTCTCAAGTGGATGATGTTAAGTGGTTAAGGCTCTTCAAATTCCTCTAAACTGGTAAGCCTATAAGTTCCTCGAACCACTTTTTGAGTGACAATGTATGGACCTAGACAATTAGCTACGAATTTATCATGAAGGTGCAACAATATATTGGTGCGGATAAAATTTTTACAAGTTTGATGATTTGAGGATTGTCTACATATGAACTAAGGTTCACATCAATGTTATATTCAATAGACATATAAGAACCTTCTTCAATATTAATGGGGCATTGGGATCATATGAATGTCATCTATGATTTTATCAAACTCTTATGACACAGTCTTTTCCATATCTACCTAGAAAACCTCAGGATATAAAGGTTAAGGTGGAGGCAAAAAAGGAATTTAGTTTGTTGAATCCCTTAACAATTCCTTGAAAAGGATGAATTTGGAAAAGGATGGAGGCAAGAAAATCCGGTCCATATCAATAAGGCTAATGTCAATTGGAAGTGGTTTTGCCAAATCATATGGATTATGAAGTGGGGTGAATAAGTCAATAGGATTCATGTTAACTTAAAGGAAAAATTAGTGGTTGGAAATGTGAAGGAGGGATAGATCATGTCTATTAGAACCTATGCAAGAAATTTGGGAACCTTAACAATAGCGAGTAATACAAATATATGCAACAGGAAAAAAGCCATGCACATGCAATATATTTTTTTTAATTTTATGTATTTTTAATTTTTTTTTTTTTGAAATTTTGTGTGTTTTTTATTTTTGAAGTTTTGTATGTTTTTTTTATGTACATATATTATAAAATTATTCAATGAGGTGGGTCAATGAGGTTTTTGTGGTTCATCGGTTGGTTCAGATCACTCCGTAGGGAGGAGAAAATGAAATATGAGCTGATGGATGGGGAACATTATGAGGTAATACTCATCTTGTTCAGCGAATGGAGTGATAGGTGTTGAAGCCTCATCAGATTCATTAGATGCTATCGATATAACATCATATTATTTATTAGATTTCCTCCTCAAAGTCATCGGTGTGATGGGTTTCTTCTTCAAATTCAAATGGAGATTTTGAAAAGCTTATTCAAAAGAAGAAGTGTAAGAATGAGAGTGATAGCCTAAATTAAAATGGTCATGTGCTTCTTGATATGGAGTATCAATGATCTCATGCATTCCTTGTTCATATCATCCTAGGCCATATCATTACCAATTGACCTAATGGAAGTATCGGGATGGAAAACCCGATATGTGTTCTCTATTGGCAAGGGTTGGTTGTTTGGGTTCATCTAGGAAAGATGAATTGGATGATGAATAGATCCCCCCATACATAAAATTGATGTTTTTAGGCATTCAACCCATGTTCTACACTACTCCTATGGATAAGGGTGGGTGATGTGGGTTATTGTAATCTCTCAAAGTTTGGACGCTAAGCAGTGTATTAGTAATATATTGGACCACATATTCACCAATTCCAAGACTAGTGAGGTGGATCGTAACTTGGGATGATATGGAGGTGGATGCAGGAAGCTCATGATTGGATTATGGCTCTAATAATGGGAGATGTTTGGATTGGAATGACATCTCAAAATCCATTAATTTGACTTTTGAGACATCACTTGATGTGGATGAAGGTGGATTTGGCTGAGGTGTTTAATGAATGGATAATGATGTGGAAGGAATAATGATGGGGTATGTTGATGTTGATGATATGGATAATGTGGATTGGGATCGACCACATGTACATATAGTCAATTGTGATGATGATGGGGGCATGAATGTGGAATCTTGATGTAGTATAGTGATAGGGAGGTCCTTAGGAATATGAGCTTTGGATGAATATGGATGGTGTGGTGGATGATGTGGTTGATGGGGTCAAGAAAATATGAGTGGATGAAAGAGTGGATTCATAGGGATTTGAGATGAAATTGCAATACATAAATAATTTGATATTTTTTGGTATGCAATGAATTTTTCCCTCATATACATATTCTATACATTGATGAAGTATAGAGGGGACATATCTCATTTCTCTAATCTAGGGGTATCTGAGAAGTACATTGTACGCCATGGATCGTTCCAATATTTGGAACAATTGTATGCAATATTTTTACCCCCGCTTCAATGAGTAAAATAATAGTGCCAACTATGGAACAGAGAGCATCATTGAATGCTTTAAAGGTAAAGGTAGATTTGGTTATATGAGATGGTGGAAGATCAATATGTTGAAGAGCATAGGTGGTAATGATATTGATGGAGGAGCTGATATCAATCAAAACTAATTTCAATTGATTCCTATCAATTTTATCCATAATGTGTAATGGGAGGTCTATTAATTTTGATGATATTGGTTTGATTTTAAAATAATAAAATATAATAGAAGACTCCACACATGTTCAAATATTAGCCATAAAATTGCTAAAGGCATTAGTATCCTGATAATGGAGTTCAATGGATTTTAGAATATCCATTAATGCCATGTGGTGTAGGGGAGATTTTTGTATTAGATCATAAATAGATTGTTTGGCTAAAGCTATTTTAAGGCTAGTGGTTATCTAGCTACTCAGAGATATGATTGGCCTTTGTGGATGATTGGAAATATGAATGGGTAGAGATGAATGGCTTGAAATATGAATTGATTGGAGAGAATTGATGGAGAAATGAATGGGTGATGATGAATTGGTAGGTTGAGGAAACACACTTTTTGAGGTGCTATTTTGAGATTGGATAAGTTTTTTGTTGTGCATTTTGTTGATTTGTGCATTGTTAACCTTGAGTGACTACATGATTAGCATCCACAAAACCTTGGTATTGTTGCACATGGTTGACCTGATTAGGAGTCTTGATATTTGACCCTCTTGTTATTGGTTTCACTTCCTCGTGATGAGAAAGTGGTGTTTGATAAATGCCAATGATTTAATTTTGCTAAGCCAAGGGACTATCACACTTGATGGCCCCTAGGTCAATTAAGTCTTGCACTATATATTTGAATTGATAATAGGTGTTAATATCATGCCCATTATATTGATTATAAGGGTAAAACAAATGTTTCTTATAGATTTTGCTATGCTTAGTAGGATCATCTAGTTTAATCTCAGGTAAGGCAAGTTGATTTGTGTCATACAACCTATGAAATATGGAAGCATACAATTCAGGAAAGGGTTTGTAATGGTGATTTTGTTGAATAGATTGTTGACATTGATGATTATACATAGTTGGCACTATGTTATGATTTTTTTGGGGTGGGGGAACCACTTGATATAAAATTTATTGTGGTTGTTGTTGTTGAGCCATTATCAGTTGAATAATGACCACTTGATTCACTTGATTTATATTATATTGGCCAAAATAACTTCATTTTCTTTGGTCCTTGTTCTACTATTCTTTCTTCGTAGGTTTTAGCACACCTTCTTGTATTTTTATTTATTCAATTATGCTAGCCTAGGCAAGAGATTCTTTGAATGAGATATCTTATTACAATTGCAATAACCAAGAGATGGGTTTTAAGCAAATTTTGATGAACAATCAAATTAAATCTTCCATTGGTAATGAGAATGATAGTTTTGTGATAGTTGCCCTCCAAATAATTGAATTGCTTAAGGTTATACAAGTCAAAAAGTGTGATTTTATTACAAACATTGAAGGAGAATATTTCTAGGAATTGGTTCACCAATTGTTCAAATGTATAAATAGTGTGATAAGGTGGATGGTTATACCACTCTATGATATCTCCCCCAATATCTGAGGAAAACTTATGAGCATTAAAGCATCTTTATTTTATATTTTGAAGCATGAGTGAATAAATGTGCTTGCATGCTCTCTAGGGTCCTTAGTCCCCTTAAATTTATCAAATTTTAGCACTGTGAAATCTATTAGATATGGCAGCAATGATACCAAAAAGTGAATGGGTTGATTTATTAGTTGCCTTAATTTTAGCTTTCGATTCATCATACCAGGAGTGTGTTGTACCAAGATATCAATATTTTGTTGCATTAATTAAATTTTAGGGTCTTCCCTAGGTATGTGAAAGCCCTAAATTACTTGGTAACTATGTGGAGATGAAGTGGTGAAATTCTGGGGTGTGATGAGATATTGATGGCTTGATGATGGAATGATTGCAGATGATGGAATGGAGATGAGGTTTGGGTACTGTGAATGTGTTGAATTGTGGGAATGGAATGGGTGTGGACTAATGGAGGTTTGGGGATGGAAACCGTAGAAGATTATGATACCCATGATGGATTTGAGGTAAATAAGGTAGGCTAGGTTGGAATAGACTGGGGCTTAATATTTACCACTTGTATTTACTATTGAGGATAAGAATGAGCATCTTGCTAACCCATGAGCAATTTGTTGAGGTGTTTCCATGCTTTTTGTATGGCAATTTTTGAGGTAGATAGTATAGGTGTGGTGGAAATGGATGAGGTGGGTGGAGGATAGGTTGCAATAGAAATTGAAACTGAATGGGGGACATTGGATGTAGTGGACACTGACATTTGTGAAGTAGCATTGATATGGAATCATAATGTTTTGGCCACATGACTATTGTGGAAGAGACAAGTGAGGGGAAGGTGCAGATGACACCTCAAAAAGAGGGTTGGTATATACCTGGGTGAAACTGGAAGCATGTGAGTGGGAAAGTTTCTACTAAGAAGAAGGAATATGCCTAGGTGGGATATTAATTTTCTCTAGAACATGGTTAGTGGATCTTAGATAAGCTCCAACTTTACTCATAAATATGTAGGTGATGTTAGGATTGGTAGGGGATGATGGCTTAGTTTTTGGAATGGGGGTATTGATGGCTCTATGCAAAACATAAGTATTTAAGGTATATACAATGTGTGAGGGTCTCATAGACAAACCAAAATAGATTATTTGTATCACACTTATAGGATTAACCATAGAAGTGGTAGGTAAATATGTGGAACACTCCATGGATGAAGTGGTTTGGCTAATAGAGGCTTGACTCAAAATATTTACTTGGATTTGAGTTTAAACTATAAGCTAGTGAGTTAGTTGGAGATGGTGAATGTGTAGAAAAGATACAATGGAAATCATATAGAATCAAGCAAGCAACTCAATCCTATGTTTTGCAATAATTTTTATTTTTATGTGTGTGGTTTTTTGTGTTGTAATATGCAAACCTAAGCTAATATGCAAGGTGAAATTTTAGGATGGATGGCAAATGAGAATCTGTCTAGTGATGAAATCCAAAAATATTGATCACGGGTTACTATGGTTTCTATGTGGTGAGATGATAAATAGATATGAAGCCCAACATCACCAACCTCGAACAATGGATGTCGATGAAATCCAACTTACTGTTGTTAAATGTGTGATGTGCAAAGTGTGTGATTCATTTTTAATATTTATATTTTTTATGGTATTCACTAAGTGCTAAAAAACCCTATTTCACTCATCTAAGCTAGAATACAAGGACATTAACACCAAGTTCCTCAAAATAACTTATGGTACACCACTTAATATCCACCCTAAATCATCAAATGATTCCAATAGTGGAGAGTTTTCCCAATTATTTAACTCTAAATCATCAAGTGATTCTAACAATGGGAGTGTACTTAGGTATTATGACCTTGATCTAGATTAGAAAAGTAAAAATAGAAGCCTTTAGCCCTAATATGCAACTATTTATGCTTGTATGATTTCAATTGCAAACAAAATACAAAATGGTAAATGAAACACCATAAAATAGAAAAAATCTGAATCAAATGTGATGATGCAACTACAATGAATACATAAATGCAACTCTACCTTATATGCAGACTATATGAAATATGCAAATGCCTAAAATGAAAAATGTAACTACTTTTTAAAACAAAATATAAATATTTTTCTATTAATTTCATTGTTAAAAAGTAGAAAAATAAAAATAAAATAGATTTAGGGTTTGAACCAGGCTTACTAGGAAGCTTAATTATTTCTTCCCCACTATTATAAAAATCAACCAAAGTCTCCTAAACATCATGAGGTATATCCTGAATGTTGTGAGGCATATCCTAACTCTTCAAGGCATCCCTCAAATGATGTAGGGCATCCGTGTGACCACTAATTGAACTCTACTGCTCCCAAAAACCCTAGTTAATGTGTTTTTCATGTAATCAAACTTATGGAAACCTGTAGAATAGAAATAGAAACATAAATCAGTGATAAGATAAATCAAAATGAGGAACCATTTGGGGGTCCCACCATGAACATAATTTTTTAAATAAAAAAAATGACAACATCAAAGCAATAGATAACAAAATCAACACAAAAAATTATTGCACAAATGAAGACAATAATATTGATATTATTATGGGGGGAGCCTTGATCTCCAATGTTACAATATAATGTTGTATTGATACAATGATTAAAAATATAGGGTTTAGAAACCCTTATTCACAAGTGAATATATGGTGTCTTCTGCATCATATTTTGCTCCAAACAAGTGTGTGGGTGGGCTTGTATATTCCTACTTGACAACCCTAGATACAATAGCTTCCAAAAATGTGGTTCCTACACCTAAAAATAGAAATTAAAATAAAAAATTTAATAGCACCTGCAAGGGCTCCACTATGTGAGACTGTATAAATAATAAAACCCTACAAACCCTAATACTTCAATGTTAAACTATAAAATAAATGTAAAAACATAAAGTAATGCAACAAAATATCTTACCTTGTCAAGAAAGTGTGTGCAAAGCTGATCCGTGCTCCTATTTTTGTGTTTTAAAGTTGCACAAATGATCAAAAGCATCTAAGGGCTTACAAACTACAAATAGGCTATGGGAAACACCTAGAGGTATTCGAGGATGACTGCAAATACCCAAAAGCATTCCAAAAATGCTCAGTAGTGTTATGTGAACTTTGGGAGGTGTTTGGGGGTGGATGAGCGTGATGCAAAACCAAATATGGTTCACAAGGATTTTTTAGTGGTAAAAATAGAAGGTACGATGGTGGTAGTGAGGGAGGACGATGGTAATGATGAAGGAAAATATTTAACTTTTAAGGCTTCATTCATCAAAATGAATTATTTTTTATAATCTACCCTTGATCATGACAGGGTTTTCATGACACCAATGGGGGGTCGAGATTAAAACACGAGGAAAGATTGAGATTAAACTTGAGCATGTGACATGGATTAAGATGGATGGGTGGCTAAGATTAAGTTGTGGTGGATGGCTAGGATTTATTCACATAAATACATATATATTTATTATATATAAATATAAATATTAAATATTAATATTTACGTATATCTATATATATATATATATAATGAATGGCTATGATTTGAGGACACGAATGGATGACAAGTGGTTAGATTTTGGTGTCTACATTTTTATTTAAAGACACATTTGTTTGGCATATTTAAAATTTCATTTGATTGGTCTATTGATGTTCTCATGTGATTAGATTGGTCTATTTAAAGGCACACTAGATTGGTCAATTTAAGGATACATTTGAATGACCCATTTAAACCACCTTTGATTGGTCCATTTTAGGACTCATGTGATTGGATTAGTCTATTTAAAGATATACAACAGTTCATTGGTCTACTTAAAGATACATTTGACCTATTAACATTTGGTTTTGAGCAATCTATTGAAGGTATTTGATGGGATTTATCAATTTAAGGGCTAATGACTTATCCTTCTTGCTCGATGGATTTTGATGTGATTTATTCATTTAAGGACTATTGATAATCTATTTAAGGACTTGTTATTGACGATCCTACTAGCCTTAGAGTGCTTTTGATTAATTGATATTTCCCTTTAGCCTTAGAGAAATTTTGATTGATTTAATGTGTCCATTAAACATTGAGATTTTTATTTTAATATAATTTGTATTGCAAAGAAGGATCATAGAATATTTATGATTTATTGGTACAACAACAAATAATTTCCTTAGTTGGGAGATGACTTTGGTGTTTACCAATTTTCCTTATAAAATATTTATTATGGAAAACAACATATGATAATATTGATAGGGCTATAAAAACCTATAAAACCTTGTAGTATTAATCATATAGCCATTAATGAGACAAAAGAAATTAATTTGATTGAAATTACCATCAACACCTATAAACTTCCCAATAGTCATCATGCAACAAGAGAGTTGTAGTTCAAATTACTTTAGAGATGTGATTATGAGACACATTAGATCGGATCTAGAGAGAAATATTGAGATATAGATTAATTATTCAGATCAATAGAGATAAGGTCATACAAACCTAGATTTGATTCACAAAGAGAGGACTAGGAGGATCCACTTGCATTATTTTCCTAGTGCAAGTACAATATAGAAATAAACTACCCTAACTAAGATCATCATGGATCCCTAACTGATACACAATAAGTAGTCTGAGTAGTGGAAAGCACATGCATACAAGCAAGTATTAAAGTAAGAAAAATGTAAGTAGGTAGAATGCATATAGGTAGTTGAAGGAAACAAGCAATAAATATTGAATCAAATGTAAATTCAAATGTGACATCATTTCAAAATATAAAATCAATAAAAAATATAGTAACTAGGAGGAGTGGTTCTCCTCATTTCTCTCATATGTGTTCATCTCATTTTAAGAAATAATATAATCATGAAATTCACAAAAGAAAAAATGGGTTTCATCATCATTATTATTAGACAAAAATGAAGTAGGAAGAGGATCATTACAACTAGAGATATATCATTATACCAGAGCATCATTTTCAATTTTTAACCTCTAATGTTTCTTTGATGCTTTGTTTGTGAAGGCCTAGTCCTCCTCCTTGACACTTGATATTGGAAATTAATTGCTTCAATATGGGGTACAAGTTGGATAAGTAGCATGAAGTGTATTATAATTTGATTGGGAAAGGGTTACTACCATGGATTTACTCATTGTTATAAGTACCAACACAAATAAAGGAGTAACTTCTAATTTATATTTTTTGATCCTTCCTAAAAGGTAATTCTATAGTTTGGGGAGATGGGAGAATCTTGGTTAGGTCCAAGAAAAATGATCATTTATCTTGATGATCATCATTTATATTGGGCTAATAAGATTTATTATTATTAAATTTATTATTAAAGATCAAGTAACTTAATGTATCATTGATTTTATAAGAAGAAGAAGGTTGTTAGAAATTATTACATTATCTATTACAATGAGTAACATTGAGTTTCATGAAGTACCATTAAGTACTATTATAAATATTTAATCTAGGAAGTGTGTTTATTATTTGTCTGAAGTATGTGTTAAAATGTGAAGAGTGTTATGTGTTATGTAATAAAGTGTAAAATGTGTTAAGTGTGAGTTGTGTTTGTAAGGTATCAAGTGTGCAAGTAAAGTGTCATAGGTAATGGGTGTCAAGTGTGGAAGTGAAGAGTCATAAGTGATAGGTGTCAAGTACGAAGTGAAGAGTCATATGATATGGATCAAGATGTGAAGTAGGATGTTATGGAATCATGAGTATTTGTCATAATGAGAGACATGTTAAATTTACATATCCTATGAAAATGTATGAGAAATATTATATATTGAACACAAAGCTCCATGTAATGAATTTAGATGATTTTGTAATATGAGATATTATGATTTATGAATGTAATAGAGAGTATTTTATTGTGTAATACTTGTGTTACTTGTGAATATGATTTTATATGAGTGATATTTGATCTTAGAGAAATTTACTTGTGAGATAATTTGGCATATTTTCCATAAGTGGTATCAGAGCCATCTTGGTGAAAGCTTTGAGATTAAAAGGGGTATTGAAGAAGAAATAATATTTTTGTGATTGAGAAGAATATATTGGAAGAAATATCTGGGGAAGAATTACTAAATACGAAGTAGAGGATTAGATATTATTGAAAAAAGATATTGTTGGATAAGAGTAAGAAAAGATATACTATTGACAAAGAATATAATCAGACTAAGCATGAGTTGAAAGATATGGAGTATTGTGAGTGGATTGAAGAAGAGAATATTATATAGATGAGTTGAAGGAGTTATGAGCAGACTAAAGGAGAAAATATTGTACAAATAAATTGAAGAAGTTGTGAGAGGACTGAAGAAGTATTATGAGTAGATGAGTAGGAGTTATGAGTGGACTAATGGAGCATTGTGAACAAAGAATATTGGACAAGTTATAGATAAAGAGTAATAGAATAGAAAGGTGTTGAGAGTGAAATATATGGAGAGATTGTTAAGTTTGGATGTGTGATTTGAGAGTGCCTTAGTTTCATTGAGTGATGTACTACTATTATGGAAACTAGAGAATATCAAAGAAACCTTTTTGGATGAAGCCAAAAGTGGAGGTCAAAGAAAATATGAGAGAATTTATTATATGAAGAGAATGTGTTTAGACTACAAGGAGTTAATATTGGACTACAAACATGTGAAGCCAAGGAAGAGAAAATTTGGAAAGACATTGAGAGCATATCGAAAGACATGATATTGAGAGCACAATAATATGTACACATTGAGAGCACATACAAAGCGGTGAAGATTTTGGAGGATATGTTGAGTTGACTTTTGGTGATAAACCTTTGTAGAGAAAAGGAATTGACTAATTACAATGCTTCTAGTGCATTTTTTAATAACTAATGTACTTATTGTATTACAAAGATATTTTAGGAGTTGCTTGACTAAGTGGAAGATTCATTTGACAAGTTGCAAGGGTAAGCGCTAATTAAGATGAGCCTTTTTTTATTATTTGGATTAATTTTTGGGCATGCATTTGATAATGTACTGGGATTTATAAGCTATGTTTTAAATATTTTATTATTTTCTATATTTACAAGGTGTGTCTTAATTATTAAAGTATTTTTGGATATAAGGATGACTTAATATTAAAGTCAATGAAGTGAAGGAAGTAATTGATTTAATAAAGAACTTTAGAATTGGAATATTTGAAAACTTAATTTTGGAGACATAAGAGGATTAAAAAATTGAATTTGAAAATTGATGAATTATTGATTGATGGAAAAATTGTTGTAAAGGAGGAATACATTAGTGAATGAGAGAATATAAGGAAATTAAAATTTTTGAAATTTGAATTGAATATTGAGGCAATAGGAGTTTGGATTAAATTGAAATTTGGGAGTTATAATAAGTGCAATTCATATTTGGAAAATAAATAAATTGAAAATTGATTAAAATGAAGATGAATTGTTGATTTGAGAGCATTCGAGAGAAACTAATTTGTGAAATAGCATTATGGAATAAATGATTAAAAAATTATTTTTAGAATACAATGAATAAATGTTGAAAATAATTAAAATATTGCACACAAAAATGATAGAGAATGCTAAAAAATAAAAGGATGCAAAATTAAAGAGGATCCTACAAACTATTTTTAGAGAATCCAAAGATGTAAAATTTGTAACACTTGAAGATTATCTAAGTACAAAACTAATTGAAGAAAATAATCCAAAAATACCATTATAGTACCTATTGATATAGTGAAAATATCATATATGGAATTACTCTCTTTACAAGTTCAAGTTCATAAAAAGGAAAATGACTTGTTAAATATAAAATGCTCTGATAAATATTGATGATAAAATGGACTTGAACATTGAAGAAAAATATGACATGAAGTCATAAAATAACAAAAATAATGATGATAAGCAATTGATAGACAATGAATCTAATAAAAATTTATATAGCAACATAAATAATAATAATGAATCATACTATTGTGATGACTTGTTGAGATATATGATAGGAGTGATGAATGACTCAAAGAAACAAAATAAAAAGACCAAGACCAAGGAGAAGAAGAACAAAGCAAAGAGATAAAGAAAGAAAAACAATAATTGAATATTTAAAATTAAATGTCTTCACACCAAATAATTTAACATGGGGGGTGTTGGCAACTATTACATTATTTGGTACATTAACATTGAGTTTCATGAAGTACCATTAAGTACTATTGTAAATATTTATTTGAGGGAGTGTGTTTAATATTTATCTAAAGTATGTGTCAAAATATGAAGAGTATTATGTGTTATGTAATAAAGTATGAAATGTTTCAAGTGTGATTTGTGTGTGCAAGGTGTCAACTATGCAAGTGAAGATTCATACATGATAGGTATCAAGTGTGGAATTAAAGAGTTATAGGTGATAGATGTTAAGTATGGAAGTGAAGAATCATATTAAATATTTAAAATTGTGAAGTAGGAGGTTATGGAATCATTATATTCTTTGTCATAATGAGAGGGATGTGAAATGTTGCATCTCCCATGAAGAGATACAAAATCATGAGAATTATTACGTCATAATGAGGTGTTAGAGTATATTACATCATTTTGGTCATATAAATGTACCACCCTTGGTACATAATTAGAGTAGTAGATTACTTTAGTAGGTAGCTAGCTAGTTACTTCAAGGAATATAATAAATGCACAAGTGTCTATGTGCAAGGTGTCCTCTTGTACAACTAGGTAGAGTGTTGGCCAAGAAATCCATCTTTCTATATAAAGGACATTATAGTGAATGATTATATATCATTGTAGGTAGTAGTAGGTATATTGGGTAGATCACCATATATATTGGTGATGGATACAATGTAGTTCTTTAGCATCAATTTCAGAGTATTCATTTTCTCCATTTTTCATTGTATCATTTTTCATCACTTTCCATTAATAGCATATTTCAGCATCTACATTTGTGAATATTTTATATCTTGTGATTGTATTCTCCCTTGGCATACACCATAAAAAGCTAATAGTGATTGTATTCTCTCTTGGCATACACCATCAAAAGATAATAGTGGTATCAGATCCATGGTAGATCAATAGGATTAGGAAGAGCCACAAGGGATCACTATTGCTATAAGACTAAAATCTATTGCATCTTTGAAAACTCTATAAGACTAAACTGCCATTGTGCATCACTGCATGTAAACATCATCACAAGAGAGATAGAGAGGAAACACAAATCTTAGTTCCAAAATTTTTGAGATTGCATTTGGCTAAAGTCTTTCCATAGAGTTATAAAACTCATGAAGACTATGACTTAATATTCGTTCCACTAGATTGACAAATAAACTAGTGAAGATTCATCATTGATAAGATTTAGAATCATATTACTAATAACTTGTTGCAAAAAAAATAAAATGAAGGAAGTCTTGTTGCAGACCTGCACATTGTAGAAGAAAATGCCATGGAATCCTTATTGCAAAAGAAAAATCCACAAAAGGCTTATTGCAGATGAAAAGGCCATAGAAGTATTAATCCAAAAGAAAAGGCCATAGAGGCATTAATCCATAAGAAAATGCCATAGAAGCCTTGAACCAGAATAAGAATCCAGAGAAGAGTCCCTAAACCTGAAGAAGACTCCAAATAAGAGTCCATGAAAGATAGGAGATTGGTTATCTCCTTTGTTGATTGAAGACCTCCTCTAGAAGAAGCTAAAGAGATCCATCAAAGGTCTCATTGAAGAACTTCCATCCTTAGAAGAGATAGATAAGGACTATCAAAAGTCCTATTCCAAATAATGGTGAAGAAGATCTCATTGCCAACACTTCTATAGTTGAAGGTTGAAGAAAAGGTCTCATTAAGAAGACCAAAAAAGCTGCAAGACTAAAAACCTTGGAGAGGTTTCAAAGAAAAGGCTTGGAGAGCCTCATTATATAAATTGGAGAAGTCATCAAAGAAGTTCCTAGGAGAACTAATTGGAGAAATTCACTACAAAATTTAGTGGAATATTTATGACAATGTTTTCCATCTAAAAACAAACCCAAAGGAGAAGAATTTGGAAAAGAATACCAAATCGCAAATAAGAATATTGAAGACCTAAAGACACCCATATTATTGAGAAGAAAGTCATGTTTAAAGTCAAAAATCAGACAGAAGAAACCTACCAAATACAAGAATATTTGGATATTGCTCTTCATAGCTAAAGAAGGTACATATCAAAGACAAAAATTTGTTGGATTCATAGCAAAATACTAAAAGGGTTCCTAAAGGACACCATTCTAGTGAATAAATTGACTACTGAAGGACAAAAATCAAGATAGTATTACTAGATAAAAGACTTCATAGTTCCAGGCTAGATCTTGAAGGAGAAGTTGAAATCAATCTCAGAGTAGTAGACTAAAAGAATTCATAGTTGCAAGTAGCCACCATTCCAAAAAAGAAATTTGGTGAATCAACTCATCAAGATATTCAACATCAAAGGTAATCAACTTAGGTGCAAAAGGTTCATTACTTGAACACTTAATTTGGATTACTACTTAACTTCATTAAGCACCTTATTAGAATTCAAAAGTTATAAAATAGAAGGTTGCATTTTAAGTCCTCAAATAAAGTGTAGAAGATAGTTTCCATTAAGGTTCATTACTTGTACATTAATAGGAGTTAGATATATTCTTCCTATTTTCTAATTATTGAGAAGATGACTACATTAAGAAATTTGCAGTGATCATTAGTGCATTTAAAACTACTTTGAAATATTATTACTAGGAGCAATAGGGTGAGATTATTAAAGTGCATTAAGTTAGAAATATTATCGGTTCATTGCATTATACTAGTTGTTCATTAAACTAGTTACTCTCAAAGCGTTATTTTGTGTATTGATTTTTAAGATCAAAGGCATAAAAATATGTAAATAATCAAAGTGTCTAAAGATACTATTTAGAACTCAATACCCTGTAAGGTATTGTGGCCTATAAAATCCACCAAGAAGATTAAAATTCATCCAAGGAGTGGAGAAGAAGAAGATAACCACTAAATCAATGATAGAAGCAAAAAATAAAGACTTGGTGAGTCTTAGATTCAATGTGCTCTAAGAGCTAATTACAGGTAAAATATTAGTGTAGAAATTACTCCTTCAAGTGCATATTATCTACAAGATTATTAGCTTGGGTTCATTACTATATTATCCAAGTGAAGGAGAGAGTTTTCTAGAAGAGATGACAACATCAATCAACCTTTGCCTACAATAAATAGTACATAGAAGTCACCATTAAAACCAAAAAAAGAAGCTTGCAAAAGATAAGGTGCAAATTCAAGGTATTGTGTTACAAATCTATTTACATTATTCTTGCACCATAACATCTTGTCCTACATAAGAAAGGGGATAGAATTTGAGTGTCTTAAGGACACATCCTCCACAAGTGAGGAATATCATACAAGCGGTCATGGAGGAGAACTATCTGAAGTAAGAGAGAAGATCTAGAAAAGATCTCTCATTATGGTATCTAAAAATACCCTTACAACCATGAAAGTAGGTAGTCTCAATAATCAACCTGAAGCACAAGATATCACAAAAGGGCTATTGTCCATATATATATTGGCCATCATCTATTGTACATTGAAAAGGGAGAATTCAAACCAACATATTGAAAGCAAAAGCATAGATTAAAAGAACCAATACCCAAGCCCTTTTGTGGAGAAGATATCCATAAAGAAGCAATATTCAAACCAGCCCTTGGACCATCATAGAACCATATCTAATATACTAATACCACCATTTAATTAAGATCCAATCTATGCTTTCTTTGAATAAGCATTAAAGAACAAGAAACAATTGGATTTACGTTGACAAGGGGAGTATATAGAAAAATAGAAAGCATTGGAGGGAAAAAACATGAAATCTACCGCTTGTCATCACTGACAAGAAAAACTCATCTCCTAAGAAAATACCTTAACATTAGAAGGTCACACAACATATTTGACATGAAGGAGTGTTAAAGTAGTTTCACCTACAATCGGAGCTCATAAGCCACTTGTAGAAAGCATGAATTCCAAACATGAGCATTACTCAAAGAAGAATTAAAAACAACATCATATGTTACTCAAGCCACACATGCCACATAGCTACATAAGCATTCAAATCCAACGTAAAGAAGGGAAGTGAAATTGAAGCAAAATTACAATGTTCAAGTGAGTAAGAGCATGCTAAAATCAAAGTTAAAAGAGGCAATGAGGACTGCCATAAACCAAAATTAAATTATCATGGTGATAAACACCCATTAAGGATAAGACCAAACAAAAAAAAAACATTTTGGAAGCACATATTTTGAAGAAAGAGCATGCAGGCCCTTCATTGGACAACAATATCAAAGAAGCATTAATACAATGCTGGAGATACATTCCAACCAACCATCAAAATATGTAGAGCATCAAGCCATACTAAGGTAAATATTAAATTTACTTTCTTTAATTAAAATCGTAGTTATAAGATGATATAAACTATTGTATTGAAATAAAATTATCAAGCATTAGTAATTATAAAGTAAGATTATCTCAAGTTATTGAATATTCATATTTACAATTAACCAAGTAGGAGATATAAGGTTGTCAACTTTGATTAAATCTTTATTAAATTGCAAATACAATTATTTTATAATATTTCAATAAGTAGGGAGATATAAGGAAAACTACTTCAAACTATATACATATAACTATAATTTAGAAAATTATTCTATTGGAAAGATAATCAAATCAATTGCCTACATATAGATTTGGAACTAATTATTAAAAATTATCTCATACTTATTCTAAGGAGATAAAAAGAAATCAAACCATTAAAGCATACTTCATTGGGAAAGATAAGGTAAAATTACAAGATTGATTATTCTCAAAATATTACAAAATCAACTTTGAAGGTGAACTAATCATATTGTAATTATTAGAAAGATATAAGGAAGCCTACAAAACCTAATTCTAAGAAAGGTTTTATCAAATTAGTTTACATCTCTTAACTAGGGAGATATAAGAATTCTACAAAACCTAAAGCTATATAAAGGTTTATCAAATTGGATCACATATCTTAAACTAGGGAGTTATAAGAATATTCTCAAAACTCTAGATCAATCAAACATGGATCAAATACTAAGAAATTCTTTTAATAATTAAGAAATATTCCATGAAATATAATTCTACTCTCAAAACCTAATAGATACTCTTGAACAATATGGATATCTATCTACTAGTGATAAAGAGAGATTATCATTATTATTTAAGGAGGCAAAATATGGAAGCTTTACAAAATTAATTGGATATCTTCATGAAGTTCTCTTCACGACATGGTGGAATTTACAAAAATTAGTCATATTTACATTAGAGGAATGTTTGATGATTTACCTATCATTAATTATTTTTTTACTTGCCCAACACATGAAACAAACTAGCAATACAAATAAATGTTACTATGATGATATAATAACTCATTATGAAATAAAAATTCCACAAGTGTCAATACAAAATCATAGGAGGAGGAAGGTGAAGAAAAGGTATACTAAGAAATTACATAGCAAATAAGACATGAACAAAGAAAAATAACAAAGATAGAACCAGATAGACATACTCAAACTTAGTTATTGGAGGAGTCTTGAAACAAAGCATTATTGGTCTTGTGTGAAGATACAAACTACTTATTTGGATAGATTCTTGCAAACAGAGAAAAATAATAAAATTTTGACTATTCAAGAGAAGAAGATCCATATTTAAGACTAAAGTGTTCAATACCCAAATAATGTAATACAAGGGGGTGTTAGAGTATATTACATCATTTAGGTCATGTAAATGTACCACCCTTGGTATATATCTAGAGTACTAGATTACTTTAGGGGGTATTTAGCTAGTTACTTCAAGGAATATAATAAATACACAAGTGTCTATGTGCATGTTGTAAATGTGCAAGGTGTCCCCTTGTAAAACTAGGTAGAATGTTGGTCAAGAAATCCATCTTTCTATATAAAGGGCCTCATAGTGAGTGATTATATATCACTGTAGGTAGTAGTAGGTATACTGGATAGATCACCATATAGATTAGTGATGGATACAATGTAGTTCTTTAGCATCGGTTTTAGAGTGTTTATTTCCTCCATTCTACATTGTATCATTTTTTATCACTTTCCATTAATTGTATATTTCAGCATCTTACATTTATGGTATATTTTATATCCTGTGATTGTATTCTCCATTGGAATACACCATCAAAAGCTAACAAGAGGTTTATCCTCTTCTTTATGAGCTTTAGCTTTTAACTACCCTCTTTTGAGGAGGGTAGTTTCTACCCTTTTGTCCATTTCTATTACATCTTCAAAAGAAGATACATTGGCTATAAATATGTCTAGGAGGTCCTTTGGTGGGGGGACATAATGGAGTCTTCTCATCAAGGATTGTCACCTTATCAAAAAATATATAAAGTTTCCATATTTAATTTACTTAATCTTATACAGATCATTAATTGTGATATTTTATTCGATGTAAACATGAAATTGTTGAAAAACATTTTGATAAGACACTTGAAAATTTTTAGGGAATGCTTTGCTATTTGATAGTATCACTCCAAGGTAATATTGCTGAGGATTTTGTAAAATATATTAAGCAACAATATTTTATCATATGCAATGTCACTACAAGAAGTTATAAAGAGCCTAAGGTTGTTGATAGAATCATCTTTCCCTTTAAATATTTTAAACTTGGGTGTTTCAAAATTAGGGGGAAAAGGATGGCTAGCTACAAAGATATATAATGGATGGTTACACAATCCCTCATAGGAGTACTTGTAATTTGACTATGACCCTTGAATAGAAGTCAATTACATCTTTAGTTATTCCAATTTAGAGGTTAGGGTTGGAGTTAACAAGAAATAGGTTTAGATGGCACATGAGTAATGTGTAGTGAGACAATAGGTCCTTGATAGTTTATGTAGGAAGAATACTAATAAATTGGGGCATATGACGTTGAAGGCTATGTTGTATGGATCATTCTAAAAATTTTTAAAATAAATGGATTAGTAGATGTAGGATCAAATATTATGGAAATAAAATTTTGAAGGAAAATCAAATGTGCACGTATGGGATTAGAAGAAGTGTTGACAAAGGGATTTGAGATTGGAGCA
This sequence comes from Wollemia nobilis, assembly GCA_028583015.1. NCBI lineage: Eukaryota > Viridiplantae > Streptophyta > Pinopsida > Araucariales > Araucariaceae > Wollemia > Wollemia nobilis. The sequence goes on from JAQPPZ010006007.1 coordinate 57,104, forward strand.
TTAAAGGGTACATATAAATTAAGTATGTAACTTCTATTGACTTTCTAGGGTGCGATGCAACTTATGTTGACCCCTAATAACTATTAAAGTGGAGCCATAGATGAATGATGTATTAAATATGATGGAGAATTTTATGTTCCACCACCTATGGAAGTAGTGATGATGGGAGGATTAGAGTTGAGAAAACTAGAATTTGGTGCATTATAGCTTGATTCTAATTGATTAATATTTGTATATATTTTGTTAGAAGTTTGAGGATTAAATTTCTTTGATAGAGGTAATCCAAGAGTTAGATTTCACCCATATAAACATTGTGATTGTTGTCACCATCCCTAAGGATTTTTATCATAACATTTTTATGTTCCCACAAAAAGGATGATATATGATCAAATGATCTAAATATTACCATTCCTAGGGAATCATGGTGAGGGGTTAGGGAACTTGAATATGTGTCACTTTTATTATCCTCTTCAATGTTAAGATTATATAAAGGATATTGATCTTCAAGATCATTCACCAAATATGAGTTATTGGAAATATTAAGTATATTGAGTTGTCATTGATGTCAAAGGGTGAATATTATTCAAGGTAGAAATATTCTTCAAGGATGTATAGTTGAAAATATTGGAAAATTATTCAAGGTAAGCATATATTTTGGATGAAACAAGGTAAGGAAAATATCTATTAAATAAAGGTTTATAATATTTAAATTTAATATTTAAATTTAATATTTAAATATTATAAAGGAAAAGACAAAGGTTTATGGATGATTTAAAAAAATATTTAAAAAGAAAGAATAAAGGTTCAAAAGGTTTAAGGGTGAAAATACAAAGGTTAAAAGATGCTTGGACAAAATATTTAAATATATTATAAAGGTTCAAGGCTTGGGACAAAGGATTTAAATGGCATGAGGACAAAGTTTATAAAAGCCAAGGACCAAGGCAGGGACATAAATGTGCAATATTAAATCAAAGGATTTAATTATTACAAGGGCTTAAAAGTTAAAGTTATAATATTTAATTTAAATATTATAACCCAAATTTTTTGGCACCAACGTATGGAAGAAATTTGAGTTTATTTTTGAAGCCAACGTGACAATTTCGTAAGCTATTTGGAAGCATATAAATATGGTGATTTATTTACCTTTAATATTTATGACTAATGACATGCAAATAAAATCGAATGAATTGTTTTATCTATAAATATGAATGACAAAAATATGAGGATAAGACAACAAAAAATGAGGCAGGGACATACAAAGTTTATCTTGCATGTCTGTAAGTTTGTTCTCTAGATAATATAGCTGTAATGTGGATATGCATGGAGGTTTATTGGGCATAAGGTTAAGGGGTCGAACACCATGGATTCCAATTGTATTTTTGTTGTGGAGAAGAGAGGAGAACAAAACAAATACTATTGCTTAAATTTGATGTCTCGTTCGTTGGGATAGCCCACCCAGTTGTGGGCTATGTGCAAAGTGCTATTTCATGGGAGGTCACTGTGTCGATTCCCATCATCATTGATTTTGTGGTTTTTGTGTTGGAAAGTGCGTAGAACATGGTTTAAGTAAAAGGTGCCCCTCCTTTGGTCTCAGCCATCTCGATAGCATAGCTAGTCAAGGCACTTGAGAGAAAGTTGCTTGTCATGAGGTTGGAGGTTCGATTCGTAGTAGCACCAAAGGTACTAAAATTTTGATTAAAATTTTTGGATTAAGGTTGAAGAAAAATAAGGTGTTGGTGTATTGTTTTCAGATTATAATTTTTGAAAGTAAAGGAGAAATAAGGTGTAGTAAAGGTTTTTGTTATTTGTAATTTTTGAATATATTAGAAAGGAGAAATAATTTGTATTTAAGATTATTGTTATTTGTATTTTTGAATATCTTAGAAATGAGAAATAAGGTGTATTTATGATTATTGTTACTTGTAATTTTGGCATATCATAGAAAGGGAATAAAAAAGGTTTGTGTTATTAATGAAGCTTTATCTTGTGAGAGAAATATAAGGTATTATTTTTGAGCACATTTTGATAAAGGATTTTAATGAGAATATTTTGATATCTAATTAAGAAGAGAAAAAGGGATTTACTAACCAGTTTTTGAAGTGGCACAAGAAAGGGAAATTATTTTTGAGATAGGTTTTGAGGACACATCTTCATCAAAGTAGTTTTAGAGGTATGGTGATTTGATTCCTTTCCAAAGGGTGATGTTTGTTTGAAGAAAATATTTTGATGTCATAGAGTTGGAGATATAAGGATTAAGTTTATGTGCATTGTTGGAAATATATGTGCTAGGGTTTGAGAACAAAGTTGTGCATTATTGTTGAAACATATGTGCTAGGGTATGAGAACAAAGTTGTGCATTATTGTTGAAATAAATTGAAAATATAAGAGCAAGGGTTTGAGAGCAAGTTTGTGCATTAAATTTTATTGATATTGGGAATAAATTTGCAAGGGTTATAGAGTAGTTTTGTGAAGTAATTTGTGCATTGGTTTTGAATGACATTGGGAATAAAAGTGCAAGAGTTATAGATCAATTTTATGAATCATATTTGTGCATTGAATTTGATTGATTTTGGGAAGTGCATAAGAAGGTCAATTATCAAGTTCTATACTATAAATATCTTTTGAAAGCAATAAAAGTGGGACATGTGAAAGCGACAGACTTAATGAATGTGAAAGAACATATTGAGTATTTGTAATTGCATATCTTTCTCTATATGTTCATGAAGAAAAATAATTTTGGGTAGAATATGTCTGAATTACTTTAACCAAAGAAAGCACTTTTGAAAAATATATAAGCATTATTTTTTAGCATTGTGTGTATGCAATATTTGAGAAAATTTTGTGAGCAATTTTGAGGTAGATTTGAGCAGGTTTTGTGAGTAAGATTGAGTAGGTTTTGTGAGAAATATTAAGCAGGTTTGAGGCAGATTTGAGCCAAATATATAAGAAAGTTTGAGGTAGATTTGAGAAGAATATGTAAGCAAGTTTGAGGTAGATTTGAGTAGGATCTGTAAGCAGGTTTAAGGTATATTTGAGAAGAATCTATGAGCAATTTTGAGGTAGAATTGAGCATAATTGAGAGTAGATTTTGGAGTAAATCTGAGGAAACCTTGTGTGAAGTTTTTGAGCATATTTGAGAGTAGATTTTGGAGTATATTTGAGCAAGGCTTGTGTGAAGGATTGGAGAAGAGTTGAGAGTAGGATTTGGAGCATACTAGAGTAGAGGATATTGGTGTCTCCTGTGGATAGAGGTCCACGAACCAAATCAAGAGGGGATTGGTTTCTCCTATGGATAGAGGTCCATAAACTTGAGCATAAGGGATTGATGTCTCCTTTGGGTTGGTACCCATAAAAATTGTAATAGGGAATTGGTTCCCAAGAGATTTATTGAGAAAATTTATAAGAAATATTTTCTTCTTGGGCATAGCCCACATTGGGTAAACCATGTTAAATCTATGTTTCTTATGTGTGTGATGATATGTGCATTGTTTCATTATTGAAATTGATAATATTGGATAATACTACTTTGGAAATAAAAGTAAAATTTTTATATTATACTATTCACCGCCCTCTTAGTATAAGATTGTGTTATTTAATTGGTATCAGAGTGGGTTCCTTTGTGAAATTCTAACAACTTGAGGGAATATCATACAGGAACATAGATGGCTCATCAAGAAGGATTTTCAACACATAGAGATCCATTGTTTTATGGGACTAACTATACTTTCTGGAGTGTGGTGATGAGGACATTTTTGATGACACAAGGAGTTGACACATGGAAATAAGTTGAGAGTAAATACTCACCACCTGTAACTCCTCCTATAGATTTAAATGGTAAGAAATTATATGAAAATAATACCAAGGTAATGAATGCAATTTTAAATGGGTTAACTAAAACAAATTTTGTGAAATTCATGCACTATACTTCAGCAAACTAAATGTGGGATAAGTTACATAATGCATATGAAGGAGATGAAAAGGTTAAGATGGCAAAAATTCAAACTCATAGGAGGAAGTTTGAATACTTGAAGATAAAATATGAGGAAAATATTGCTAGGTATCTATTTCATGTTGATGAGGTTTTTAATACCATTTGTGGGCTTGGAGAAAATATTGAAGATTCTACTATTGTTCAAAAAATCTTAAGGTCACTTTCCATGAGGTATGATGCAAAGGTTTTAGAAATTGAAGAAATGAAGGATATCAAAACTTTGAGGATGGATGAACTACATGGAATTCTCACAACATATGATATGAGGAAAGAAAAATATCAAACATCCAAAAAGGAGACAACGTTCAAAGCTTCAAAGAAGGCAAAGAATAAAGCACTAGAATCAAGTGATGAATCAAGTAGTGAAGAAGAGGTTAACTTTGTGAGAAGAAATAAGAAGGGTCCAAGAAAAAACAAATATATGATGATTGTAAAATGTTTTAGCTATGGTAACATTGGTCAGTATGCAACTTATTATCCACAAAATGGGTATAGTAGTAATGATGAAGAAAAGGATTACAAGAAAAAGAAAGAAATAAAATCTTATCATGAAAAGAAAAATAGGCATGGTAAAGGCAAGCATGAGAAGAAGATCTTTCAAAGACACAAGAAGAGTTTTTATGTTGAAGAAGCAAACATTACTTCAAGTGATAGTGATGAAAGTTCTTTTGATAGTGAAAAAGAGGAAATTCTATTTTTGGCAATAAAAGAGAAAGAAGATGCTCCTATTGAAGACCAAGTAGAAAAGAAAAAATATGCTCCTATTGAAAACCAAGTAGAAAAGAAATAATATGCTCCTATTATTAAAAATCAAGAAAAGGAAAAATAAGATTATCCTGTAGTTGAAGATCCAGAAAAAGAGAAATATTTTGAAAAGAAAAAGGAAGCCATAATTGATATGGGAAAAGAACTTGTTGTTGATCTTGAAAATTTGAAAAGAGATAACTCAAGATTGAAGGCTCAAGTACAAGAGGATGAGAAAACAAAGGTAAATCTTCTACAAGATCTCATTGACTTAAAGGTTAAGGTTGAAGAGGCAAGAAAAGTTGAAGAAAGTATGATTGAACAGTTAAAGGCAAAAGAGCTAGAGTGTGAAAAAATAGAAGATGAAGTTATATCTCTAAAGAAGAGACTTGGAAAATATCTTGATAAGTTATCTCAGTTTAAGAAATCTCAAAAACCTTGGATAATATTCTCAAGATACAAAGATATTCATTTATTAATATTGGACTTGGTTATGAAGAAGGTCAAGAGGAACAAAAAGGAGAGTCAAGATCAAAAGAACCATAAGCATAAGAAGTGATTGAAGAAGAATCTAAGACCTATGCTAATGTGTTAAGAAGTGGAAGCTTCAAAGAGGAAGAAAACAATGCACAATCAAGGAACAAGGACTATCATAGAAAAGGTAAAGAAAGAATCATGGGTCCATATCCTCCAAGGCAAGATGAATATTTCTTTCAAGGTTATTTCTACTCATGTAATAATTTTGGTCACAAAGCTATACATTGCAAGGTTCATAGTAAGAATGATTATGGCTTCACCAAGAGGAACTTCAAGTCAGTTGCACCTTCCAAGGACTACAACATCATGTGTTACAATTCCAATAATTTTGGGCACAAAGCAAAGTGGTGTAGAACAGTGTTTCAAGAACTTCAAAAGACACACAAGAAGAAGGATAGTCAAAATATTCAAAAGGGTATGACTTCAAGAGTGTGGAAACAAAAAATTGGAAAAGAAGAAGAGCATTGTAAAATGGGAGTAGTTTTACTCCCATACCAAAATTAATCACCTAAAGAAAATAAGGTGGTGAGGAGGCTATTTTAAATGTCTTATTTTTAGCCCCAAGGAGCCCTTTGACATTGATGTCAAAGGGGGAAAGAATTCAGTGATAGGGAGAAGCTAGTCGAGGGGGCAGTTATGGAATCCAGTTGCAACAAAGATTTTTTTTTTTGTAAGGGTTTCCATCAATGAAAAGAGGGATATTGTTGGAAATATTAAGTATATTGAGTTGTAACTGATGTCAAAGGGTGAATATTAGTCAAGGAATAAATATTCTTCAAGTATGTGTAGTTGAAAAGGTTGGAAAATTATTCAAGGCAAGCATATATTTTGGATGGAATAGGGTAAGGAAAATATATATTAAATAAAGGTTTATAATAATTAAATTTCATATTTAAATATTATAAATGAAAAGACAAATGTTTAAGGATGCTTGGAAAATAGATTTAAAAAGTAAAGATAAAGTTTCAAAAGGTTTAATAGTGAAAAGACAAAGGTTTAAGTATGCTTGGACAAAATATTTAAATATATTATAAAGGTTCAAGGCTTGGGACAAAGGATTTAAATAAAGGTTTAAATGGCATGAGGACAAAAGTTTATAAAATCCAAGGACCAAGGCAGGGACATAAATGTGCAATATTAAATCAAAGGATTTAATTATTACAAGGGCTTAAAAGTTAAAGTTATAATATTTAATTTAAATATTATAATCCAAAGTTTTTGGCACCAACATATGGAAGAAATTTGAGTTTATTTTTGAAGCCGACGTGACAATTTTATAAGTTATTTGGAAGCATATAAATATGGTGATTTATTTACCTTTGATATTTATGACTAACGACATGCAAATAAAATCCAATACATTGTTTTCTCTGTGAATGCGAACGACAAAAATATAAGAGGATAAGACAATGAAAATGATGCAAGGATATACAAAGTTTATCTTGCATACCTGTAATTTCATTCATTGGATAATACAACTAGCAGTGTGGATTTGCGTGGAGGTTTGCTGGGCAGAAGGTCAAGGGGTCGAACCCCATGGATGCCGATTGTATTTTTATTATGGAGAAGAGAGGAGAACAAAATAAATACTATTGCTTATATTTGACGTCTCATTCACCGGGGTAGCCCAACCGGTTATGGATTGTGCGTGGAGTGATGTTTCACAAGAGGTCACTATGTTGATTCCTGTCATCGTTGATTTTGTAATTTTTGTTTTGGAAGTGCACAGAACATGGTTTAAGTAAAAGGTGCCTCTCCTTTGGTCCCAACCGCTGTAGTAGTGCACTTGGTCAAGGCACTTGAGAGAAAGTTGCTTGTCATGAGGTTGGAGGTTCGATTCACAGCAGTGCCAAAGGTACTAAAATTTTGATTAAAATTTTTGATTAAGGTTGAAGAAAAATAAGGTGGTGTATTGTTTTCAGATTATAATTTTTGAAAGTAAAGGAGAAATAAGGTGTAGTAAAGGTTTTTGTTATTTGTAATTTTTGAATATCTTAGAAAGGGGAAATAAGGTATATTTAATATTATTGTTATTTGTATTTTTGAATATCTTAGAAAGGATAAATAAGGTGTATTTATGATTATTGTTACTTTTAATTTTGGCATATCATATAAAGGGAATAAAAAGGGTTTGTGTTATTAATGAAGCTTTATCTTGTGAGAGAAATATAAGGTATTATTTTTTAGCACATTTCAATAAAGGATTTTAATGAGAATATTTTGATATCTAATTAAGAAGAGAAAAAGGGATTTACTAACCAGTTTTTGAAGTGGCACAAGAAAGGAAAATTATTTTTGAGACAGGTTTTGAGGACACATCTTCATCAAAGCAGTTTTAGAGGTATGGTGATTTGATTCCTTTCCAAAGGGTGATGTTTGTTTGAAGAAAATATTTTGATGTCATAGATTTGGAGATATAAGGATTAAGTTTATGTGCATTTTTGGAAATATATGTGCTAGGGTTTGAGAAAAAAGTTGTGCATTATTGTTGAAACATATGTGCTAGGGTATGAGAACAAAGTTGTGCATTATTGTTGAAAGAAATTGAAAATATAAGAGCAAGCGTTTGAGAGAAACTTTGTGCATTAACGTTTATTGATATTGGTAATAAATTTGCAAGGGTTATAGAGCATTTTTGTGAAGTAATTTATGCATTGATTTTGAGTGACATTGGGAATAAAAGTGCAAGAGTTATAGATCCATTTTGTGAAGAAAATTTGTGCATTGGCTTTGATTGATTTTGGAAAGTGCATAAGAAGGTCAATTATCAAGTGCTATACTAGAAATATCTTTTGAAAGTAATAAAAGTGGGACATGTGAAAGCGATAGACTTAATGAATGTGAAAGAACATATTGAGTATTTGTAATTGCATATATTTCTCTATATGTTCATGAAGAATATTTTTTTTGGGTAGAATATGTTTGAATTACTTTAACCAAAGAAAGCACTTTTGAAAAATATATAAGCATTATTTTTTAGCATTGTGTGTATGCAATATTTGAGAAAGATTTGAGCAAATTTTGTGAGTAATTTTAAGGTAGAGTTGAGCAGGTTTTTGTTAGGTACCAATATAGGTATTCAATATCAATTACCTATGTTGAATGTAATGAACCTCTCTTCTCATTCCATAAATATTTCAACAATTTATCAAAATATTCAACATGCATCCATAAATAAAGTGTTTGCACAACATATTGTTCAATAAAATAGATATTGATTATACCCTTGAGGTAGAGCAACACCATACAATGATCCTTTAGGAAGGAAGCCACTCCATAAGATCTCTAGCTCCACGAGCCAAGACTTCTTCAATAATATATCATAGATACATTTTACAATGGGGTACATCTCTCTTTATACAAGAGTGTGATGGTTCACCTTCCATGAGTTACAAGATCACCCATGTGGTGGTTCACCTTCCATGAGTTACAATATCACCCATGTGGTGGTTCACCTTCCATGAGTTACAATATCACCCATGTGGCGGTTCACCTTCCATGAGTTACAAAGTGCATAATAATATGAAAATATTCCTTGCGGTTACATCTGAAAATATTCCCCCAATGGTTACAAATATGATTCTATGACATACTTATTTCTATTTTTACATGTGGCCTTCCTTAATCAATAATTAATTTATGGCTCATATTATACAATACAATATAAAATTATTCAATATTAAATACATATCTTGGTACCTAACAATAAAAGAAGCTTGCCATAACTAAGGCTTCCTAAAAATTAAAAATCCAAAATAACACTACCTCAAAGTCGAAGCAAAAATATCATTAAATAAACCATACATGTGAAAGCACGAGATTTCGGGCGAAGGAAACATTAATTGCAATATAACCAAAACCAAATGCGCCTAAGTCCTAGAAACGTAAAGTGCATGAAATGGAAAAGAAACGCATTGGAAGAGACACAAGAAAATGGAGAAAACACAGCCCTTTCATTAATATCCCTTGATCTCTATTACAATGACGTCTCACATGAAGATATGAAAATCTTTAAATTATGACATGAATTACATTCACTATCATGAACATAAGAAGCAATAATTTTATTGGAGATAAATCAAGGAAACCAATTACCTTTGTGGTAGCCTCTCTAGGTAACTCTTCCTTTTGTATGTAAATCTTCTTCTCCTTGCCAATTTTCTTCTTCAACTAGCTCCAAAACTTATTAATCCTCCTAAACATATATTCCCCAAAGGAACCAAAAAGAATAACGTATGAAACCATTCTTCCTATAATGCAACCCATTATGCACAAGAGAGTAATTTTTCCAAGATCACATTGCAAGATTCCAATATATCCATTTTGTTAACTTTCCAAATTCAATATTCAAATATAAGCTCTATATTTTATCAAATATACTCAAAGTTTATTATTGCTTGCATTACTTTAATTAATTCCCTTTGATCTAGTATTAATTAAATCACTTTCTTAACATTTATTTATTTCTAATGCTACCCACATTAGAATAATTAAATTAACTACTCACCTAATTAATTTAATTACTATAAAATGCTAATATTAATCATTAACATCAATATCAAAAATTTCATATACAATAGCTCAAGGGATCTTGCTAAGCCATCCATACCCAACTAGGATGCAATCAACAATATGCACAACAAATTTTTCCTTAAGCGGAAGGTTTTACGACAACTACAATGTTATCACCCTTCTATGATGGATGGATATTTTGCTTAAATAGAAACCTCCTTGCCCAATGGTACATTCAATAAAACATACATATATGTAGTGCTCCTACATGAAGGGATTTTTTTTACCCTTGAACTGTAAATGAGAATTTGATCCATCATTTCTCTTTTTCTTTCAACTTTGGTGGTAGTCCCATACCAATCCACCAATGAGAGTACCTCGTCCTACAACCACATATTTCATTAGCAATACCATATTCTAAAATTAATATGATCAAATAATAAAGTGCAACTATCAACACATCTTGATAACATGAACTAATATTACGCACTTGATATCCACACATCAATACATAAATAAAGTATCAATAATTGGTCCAACCAAGGAAGGCCATTACATTTATATTTGCAAAGAAGTTTCCAAAATACTCTATAAATTAGGTAGTTCATGTATTGATTTTTTTTTTGAATTTAGAAAAACCCCTTGCGGGTCTACCTTGGTCTAATAAACCATGACCAAGGGGTTCTACACCATCAAAATCACCCAAGAGTCGCACCCGGTCTTGACCACACCAACATTATCAACTAGATTTTGGATACCCAATGTGCGTTTAGTAGGGTGGAGATTTGAACCAAGGACCTCCCTTGGAGGATTTCCATACCCTCTACAACTCACCTATAGCACATGGGTGTGCATATATTACAATTGAAACTAATATACTATCATCAATTCTCTCTCCCAAAGTGTTTATATTTCCTTTTAATTCTACTCTTTTTTGTAGAAAATATTCCATAGTCTCATTTTCTAGAATTTGCAATGTGTATAAATGAGACTATAAGTGGTGAATAGTTTCTTGATTTCTACTCTCAAATATTGTGCATAGGATATCCCATGATTATTTTGTTATACTAATTTTACTAACATGGGACTAAATTTCATTTGTTATATCTAACATAATTATTGATTTGGTTGTATTATATTTTTCTTCAAAATCCATTTGTCATTTGATTCTTCAAGATATGTTTCATCTCCTGATACTATATCCCAATTTTTTTCTACCACAAGAATAGTCCTTATTTATTCTTCCAAGGGATGAAGTTTAAAAATTTTAGGCATTGAGATTCTACAAGAAATAATTTAAGAGTAGTCATTTTTTAAATTTAAAACTCATGTTTAATATGTTTTTTCAAAAAATATTTTAACTAAGAAAAACCTCAAAAATACCTTACAACTCCCTTTTAATGATTTTTATTTAATAACAAAAAAAAAAAATTGTAAAGGTCTTTTAACTCATATGTCCTTACAACTCCTAAATAATGTGATTTTTCAAAAATACAATACAATATTTGGTTTTTAAAATCCGTATAACTCCTAATGTAATATTTTAAATACATAGATTTTTTTTTAAGATTTTGAAAATTATAAAACCTTTCAACTTAAATATTTTTCCTTTTGTATATACTTCTTGTTGTCCTTCCTAATTGTACCCATCATTGGACATGATGTTGATTAGGTAGTCAAGGCTATTGTGCCTTGCACGAAGTGACACAATAGGGCCAGTCCCGAGAGCATAGGATTTGGATTGTCTACGGGTCTTTGAAATTTTGAAAAAAATTGGATCCTTTATAGGATGTGATATCAGACATACACTTCCTAATCTAATAGATTAGGGTGAAAATTGTAAGAAAAAGAAAAAATAAAGATAGTGGAAAGGAAAAAAATCTAAGCTAATAAGGTGGTGATGTGCCAAATATCAAATAAGATCCCACTTGTACAACATGTCTGAAAACAATGCACCAACGTGAACACGTACTCTTCTCAACACACTTAAGAACATATTAAAATATAATCACACACATAAAAAGGAGACGCATTAGGTCTTGAGAACCAAACAATTTGAAACCAAATAGATTTTTAGGACTCTAGTATGTATATATGCATGCAAGTAGAGTATTACAAATATTTATGCTAAAAGTGGGGGTTTGGTTACCCATAAGACCACCCAAAGATACATGTACTAATATAAAAATAGAAATAAAGGGAAATCCTAGACAAACTAATCGATCCTTTACAATGCTAAAAGTATTTTTATATATACAATAGGAGGATTTCCCTCCAAAACTGATGCAAATATTTTAATATGACTATTGTTCTGGATGCTAGGTGGTATCTTCATTTATTTTTTTGGTTCCTTGAGGTCTCTATATTTAGTATCATAAATTTTAAAAGTTTCTAAGTCTTTGGATGTTCAACTACCACCATTATTGCTATCTACCCATTTTGGGGATTCCCACATACTACATGCAAAAGATTTTTGCATTTAATACTTTGGATTTGGATGTGCTTCTATTATGGCTCCTATGCTATTGCTATCCTTTCTAAGAGATGCAATATTATTTTGTAGAAAAGGACTATACTTCCTAGAGGACCGTACACTCAAAATAATATGTGGTATCCACAATCACAACCCCAACTAGGAGGGTGGGGTTCTAGTGGCCTTCCATGTAGGAGTTATAGGGTATGATCCTCTAAATAAAATTGGGTCTCCTAAATATGTGGATCATGGGTGGTTTTAGAATTCAAAAGTTTTGCTTCTCATATTTGGTAAATTTTTTTATAAACTTTCAACTTTCATATATTAAATTTTCTTGTGCCTTCTAGGGATTTCACCTTCTAATTCTTGAAATTTTTTGATTAAATATTTTATCTACACTTATCTATGTATTAAACTTATGATTCTTTCCAAAAATAGTGCATATTTGAAGTGTAGTGAGAATTCACTATAGTTCTAGTGACTCATAGGGGATCTTTAGGCTATAGAAGATAAGAGACCTGTTGTAGTCTAGTTTATTATCTAGCCAAATCTAGAACTGTGATTATCATCTCTGATAATTTAAAGGTGAGCACCCACTAATAATATCCCAAACTAAATATTTGAAGAATCAAATTGCTTTGATTCAACCTCCTGAGAATGCTGGTATACCTTGTCAACTTAATGAATGTTGACTCTATTTAGCTCAAATAGTAAAACCTTAGGGAAAGAAATGGTAGGGTCAGAAATGTATGAATATGGAATGGACGGGTGAATCTAACAACATATACATCCACACAATATACCTAAAAAATTAGATTTTAGAAGCAACTTCCAAGAGGAACAACATTCGAAACTATATAGTCACAATATTAATGTCTTTTGCATGCTCACAAAATTATCCCAAACATCTAAAGCATTAATTATAAAAATTAATAGAATAAGATCAATGCCTTCATTAATAGAAATAAAATTCTCAAAAAACATGTATGTAGAATCGATTATCTCAATTTAATCGAAGTCAATTTTTCAATTTAATAGAATAGACTAACCATAGCAACAAGAAGGATATAACTTCAAATAATTATATCAATAATTCAACATAGGTGCAAGTTTGAGGTAAACATCACTTGTAATGCTTCATTCATCAATTTGTAGAGAATATACATAGTAGTGCAAGCAAACACTTTAGAGCCGACCCTTTGAAAGGAGGTATCTATCTTTGTTTATAGATTTTATAATAATATTTCTTTCTAAGCATTACAGGAAATATGATTTTCTTGATATTCTTGGCTATATTATCATTCATGATGCTCACTAGTTGCATCTTCTTGATCTTGTTGCAACTATCTTCTGGTCGAGCTCATCATCATCGTTGGTGGTTCTTGTAATCCATCTTTATCTATTGATTTGCAACTAAATTTGGTTCATAAGGAGGTTTTAGAAGGTTCTAGACTATAACCACTTTGATTTAGCTTCTATAACATTAGTTTTAACTTTCCCCTATTGTTTGATTTATGTGCACAAAAATTTGCTAAAAATATGCATGGAAGACAGAGGTTTAATATCTATCATAAATTTGACTATTGGATGACTATAATCAAACACATGTAGTTTTGCCACACATTTAAATGATGGTAATGAAGGAAACAAATAATCATAGACTTTTACTCCTTAATTACTTTTTCTATTTTCTACATTTTTTCTAGCGATCTACTATTCTTTGGCACTTTTATGTTTTATGCACTCTTAACAAAGTAGTTTGAGAAACATGGCTTTGTATTCCTTTGAATTGATCAAATTTTGACTTTTCCTCACACTTTTCATATTTGTGCATTGAATAAACAATGGATAAGAAAGTGTTTCTCACTAAACTTTCTCTAATTTGTGTATTTCTTAGTGTTTATTTGCTTTGACCAACTTCTAGCATTTTTGGTTTGGCACAATGGTTATGAAGAACCCAGAAAGCGTAGGTCCTTTATATTCTAAAAATTGTCCCTTTTCTAGTGCTTCTTTCTTTTCGATAATTTCTCTATTTTGGGTGCCTTCTAGCATTTTATTGTTTATGCACTTAATGCAAAGGTAGTTGAGAAATGCAACCCACTTCACTTCTTCATTTTGCTCTAAATTCAGCACTTCTCTATTTTCACCCTATTGTGGCACATTTCTATTTTAGATATATTTTGAACTTGCATGTCTAATACAAAGGTGGAAGATAAA